>APFE031559088.1:49822-80910 GCA_000404065.3 Pinus taeda
TTACTTCACCAAGTTGGATCTTCATTCAGGATATCATCAAATTAGAATGAAGGCTGGAGACATTCCAAAAACAACATTTAGAACTCGTGAGGGTCATTATGAATTTTTGGTCATGCCTTTTGGCCTTACTAATGCAGCTTCTACATTTCAAGGTTTGATGAATTCCATTTTCAAACCCTTCCTTAGAAAGTTTGTGTTAGTAATTTTTGATGATATACTAACCTACAACAAGTCTTGGAAGGATCATGTACAAAATGTTGACATGGTGCTCAAACTATTGGAGAAGAAACAATTATATGCAAAAATCTCCAAACGTTTCTTTGAAGTACAAGAGGTGGAATATCTGGGTCATATTGTATCTCTTGAAGGTGTTAAGGTAGACCCTAGAAAAATTAAAGGAATTGAAAATTCCCACATCCATAAAGCATCTATGAGGATTTCTCAAGTTGACAGGGTATTATCGCAAGTTTGTTAAGAATTATAGGAGAATAGCAACACCTCTAACAACATTATTGAAGAAAGATGCGTTTACATGGACTTTGGAAGAAACGAAGGCCTTTGAACATCTTAAAGAGGGAATGTGCCAAGCACCAGTCTTAGCTACACTAGACCTCACAAAAACCTTTATTGTGGAATGTGATGCCTCAGGAAATGGAATCGGTAATGTTTTAATGCAAGAAGAAAGACCCATTGCTTTCGAAAGTCGTCCAATCAAAGGAAAATATTTACAGAAAGCTATTTATGAGAAGGAAATGTTGGCAATACTACATGCACTTAAGAAATGCCGACCCTACCTAATGGGAAGACACTTCAAAGTAAAAACATATCATGATAGTCTTAAATACGTTTTATAACAAATATTCTCTTCAGAAGAGCAGCAAAAATGGGTGACAAAGATGTTGGGTTATGACTTTGAAATCATCTACAAAAAAGGGAAGCAAAATATTGTGGCAGAGGCACTCTCAAGAAAGGATGAGGATGTGGAAGCATTTCTTTGTGCCATTCCTATTATCCAACCAGATTGGATAAACGAAGCAAGGGATGAATGGAAGAATGACAAGGAAGTGTGGGAACTCATTCAAAAGATACAACAAGATCCCATTATGTCTAATACATTTATATGGAAAAATGATTCGTTATGGTACATGGATCGGGTATACCTATGTAAGAATTCCCAACTCAAACAAAATATTCTTAGGGAATTGCACACCTCTCCTTTAGGAGGGCACTCAGGATTTCTAAAAACCTACCACATGGTTAAGAAAGATTTTTTTGGAATGACCTTAAATTGGATATTCAAAAGTTTGTGGCGGAATGTTTGGTTTGCCAACAAAATAAAGTTGAAACAATTAAGACTCCATGACTATTACAACCTTTATCCATTCCAAGCTAACGTTGGGAGGAGGTTTCAATGGATTTTATCATAGGTTTACCCAAGTCCGAAGGAAAGAGTGTTATCAGGTAGTGGATAAACTTACCTAGTATGCACACTTTTGTGCATTATCTCATCCATTTAAAGCAAGTATAGTTTTTATTGCATTTATGGAAACAATTCAAACGCTACATGGAAACCCAAAGATTATTGTAAGTGACAGAGATCCCATTTTCACTGGAAATTTTTGGACATAATTGTTTTCTTATCTTGGTACTCAGTTAGCTCATAGCTCATCTTATCATCTTCAATTTGATGGGAAAATTGAGATAATAAACAAATGTTTGGAAGGATATCTTCGTTGCTTTGTATATGATAAACACGCACAATGGGCCAAATGGTTGCTTCAGGCTGAATGGTGGTATAACACTTCCTTCCATACTACAACAAAAATGACCCCATTTATGGCACTTTATGGATATCATCCACCATCCATCACATCATTTTTAAGAGAAAATTCTAAGGTTCAAGCAGTGGAAGATCACATCGAGCATCAACAACAAGTTCTCCAACTCTTAAAGGATAACCTCACCTTGGTTCAGAATAGAATGAAACAGGAGGCAGATCAACATTGCATCGAAAGAAGTTTTAATGTAGGTGATTGGGTATTCCTACGACTACAACCATAAAAACAAATGTTCCTCAAGCAAGCTAAGAAGGACAACAAATTATGACCAAAGTATTATGGTCCGTACAAGGTGTTGCAAAAGATAGGTATTATGGCATACAAATTGGAGCTTCCTGCAGCTGCTCGACTGCACCCAGTTTTCCATGTTTCATGCTTAAAGAAGGTTATAGGTGACAAGCTTCTAGTTCAGACAATATTGCTAGAACTTGATGAGGAAGGAAAAATCATATTGGAACTTGAAGTAGTCAAAGAAACAAGTGTAAGGACTCTCCGCTCCAATGTGTTGGAAGCACACGCCTTACATGGAACACCACCTGCCTCGAGAGCTTGCTCTATCCTAGGTCAACTCCTCTTCACCGTGTTGGGACCAGGACACATCCATGAAGAATCTGGAGCACGCCGCCTGTCCAATCAAGCTCATCCACAGATCCACTTGGCTAACTTCGAGGCATGGCTCTGATACCACTTGTAAGGATTCTGGACACCACATATCTCCATAATGGTATGATATTGTCCACTTTGGGCCTAAGCCCTCATGGATTTGCTTTTGGATTTACCCCAAAAGACCTCATACCAATGGAGATATTTGTCTATCCTTATATACCCATGATCCTCCCCACTTCTAGTCAATGTGGGACTTTGGTCGTATACCCAACAACAAGAACTCGACAGCTACGAAATAGATCAATTTCAGAGTATCTCATCAAGTGGAATAACTTACCCGTTGAACATTCCACATGGGAGGATGAGAATTTTATATAGAAGCATCTAGAACTACTCAAGTGTTGAGGACAATGCTTTTTTGAAGGAGAGGGGCATGTTAGGTCCCTATAATATTAGTCATCCTTCGATTACTATTGTCATTGTATCCCTTATTGTTATTATTGTGCCGCTATTGTCCCCATATTGTTATTATTATGCCCCATATAATCCATCTATTGTAATTTTTGTGCCTTTATATTATTATTGTTAGGTCAGCTTGGTTATACTGTGACCCTGTAGACTCCTATATATAGAAAGGAGGTTTTGTCATTTGAATCATCGAATAATTGTTCATTTGTGTAATGTAAAGGAAGTTGCCCCCTCGAAGAGGCTTATATCTAAGGCGTTGATCTATCTTTTTGTGCGCTGGTCTCATAACACAGTAGCAAGCTTATTAGAGAAGATATCAAATGATGATTACAATGATGGCCTAGGATGGAAGTCTATAGGAGTTGTAGGCCTCATGCTAAGGAAACATTATGGGTATGATTCCTAGTTTTCTGGAGATTTTAGGAGAAGAATATTGGAAGTTGGTTTGGAAACTTATTTTTAGGTAACATATGGGAACAATGGCTAATCATGCTCCTTCCATTCAAAATTTCTTTAGAAGAGATTTCCAACAGTGTGTGGAAGTCTAGAAATGGCCTTGTGGTTCAAAAGTTATGGCCTACTAAAGTTCAGGGTGATTAAAGAATTAAGCAGGGTGGAAGATCAGAGATCAGAGCTCTCGAATATCGAAACCCGCACAAATCAAAGCAAGGATTACGATTCAAACTTAATGATTTACCCAAGAGGATGAACACGACTACATAATTACAATATATGCTTTGATTAGAGTATGCTTATTGTAAAGAAACAGATCTTTAAACAAAACTTAAATGATTAAACCCTTCAAACTCTAACCATTATTCCAAAAATGATTCAAGAGGAAGCTTGTCAGATAAAAGAAATATTCATGTGTTTTAAGAAAGTATATAAAAAATGCTTCAATAGAAATTAAAACACACTCAACACATGCAAGCCCTAAAATATGATATCTCTTGGTGAAAGAAAACTAAACACGAGTGTTATCAATCCTACACACTCACCATTAAGAAGCAAACTTCACACCACTCACTTCCTGTAAATAAAGCACAATATAATAACAATGGGAGAACGAGTTGGGTTGACTGGGCCTTAGCCAACCATCTCATTTTCCTTTAATGAAAACACTTAGTCTATGAGAGCAATATTAACATTACAAGAAATAGACAAAATGGATGCATAAACCTGGCATTGATGTCTCGTATTAATGGAAATCCCAATCCTTAAATGTCATCCCAATCCTTATACATTTAGAGATCCATAGTCCAGTGCGAAATTGATCTAAGGGGAAGACCCCAAACACTCATCTTAGTAGCATGAACGTACAAAGAATGGCTTATTGTCCTCCCTACAAAGCCATGATTTGGATTTTATATAATTTACAATTACATGACAAACTTTGAACAAGCCAAACCAAACACAAACTGAATGAGAGGGAATCATAACAACTTCCCATCCAAAGGAGGTCTATTGCAACAATTACAATTATTTGATCAAAGAGATGTAAATTTGATACGTAATTTCAATTATTTTGCAAATACAGGAGTTTTTTTGGAATTCTGGAAAAAAACATCAGTTTTTATAAAACTACCTCAAAGATCCTTGTATATATCTTATACCAAAGCGAAATTTAGAAAACGGTTTGGAGGAAATCTAATCTTTCATGTTTTCAACAACAACCTCTCCTGGAATTTTCTGAATCAGTTCCATTGCCTCGGAAATCATGCCCGAGGTTGACTGTTTGGCTACTTTTGCAAATCCGAGATTTACATGATTTTCTACAAATCTACCTCAAAGACCCCTTCGGATCTCCCGAACGGTGGTGAATTTTGGAAAATTGTCTATGTGTTACTCAGTTACTCAATTTCCTATACTGGGATTAAAAAACATGTTTCATAATTTTCATTTTCTTCTTCATTTTCACGCAAATATAGGAGTAACTTCGTCATTTGAAAGCTGTTGCGAATTTGGGGTTTGAAGCATTAAGTATTACCTAAAAATCCATACATACGACCAAAATCCACATGTTTCATAATTTTCATTTTCTTCTTCATTTGCACGCAAATATAGGAGTAACTTTGTCATTTGAAAGCTGTTGCGAATTAGGGGTTTGAAGCATTAAGTATTACCTAAAAATCCATACATACGACCAAAATCCATACATACGACCTGGGTGCATTTTGACTGATGCTGGAGATGTTCAAACAACATTTTCAACAAAAACCTTTGCTGTGTTTTCTTGAAAATGTGTCAATGTATGAAAACTCCAAGTTAGTCGCTCTCTAGTGTAGGGATGTTGCTTTTTAGTGCAGGAACATGTCAATGAAATCTAAGTCTACCTCTAACTGTAAAAAAGGATCCAAGATTAATCAAAATGCGTGTTTGCACTACCAAGTAGCATTTTCTTTTGTGGCAAGCTTGAATGATGAAGTTCTCCACATATACTTGGTGCAAGATCCCTATGTGATGCAAGAACAAGACTATCTCCATTAACAACATTTTAATGAGCGTTAATCCTAGGAATGCATATAATGAAGGTATTCTTATATGAAATACAACACAAACACAAATCTCCATTATTTCATTAAATGAATGGAGAAAGCGTTTATAAACAAGTGAAACAAATACATCATATGAATAAAAAAAGGTGCATTAAGTAGAACAATTCTGCAGTTTGACACAACCCTTAGCTCAATAGGAACCATTATTTGTTCTAGCATCTTCTATAGCATTTCCCTAGGAGCAATGTTAAAAAAATTCTAAAGTCAACACAGCAACATAAGAAATCAAATTTATTATTTGGCATTCCTCTAAGAGTAACTAGATGTGGATCATGTTGAGTGATATCTCTTAAACCTAGCTTTCCCTTTATAGCTTTCCCCTTAGCCCTGCTTTCCCTTTAGCCCTTTTATCTTTGCTTTAAGCTAAACGCTAATATTTTTTTTCCAAAATAAATTTATACCACTTTGACTAAAATATAACTAAACATAATAATCCTAAAATCAATTTAATATGATAAATAATACCTTTTAAATACTATTATTTTAGCACAGAATTTTATAAAATTTTAAAAGCACAATGTTCTCTTCCTATCATATTTCTTTAAACAATAAAAGTATGTCTCTTTTAATATTTTGTTTATATGTAAATACAAAATGTTTGTAAAAAGTTGAAATAATGGGTCGAATGATACCCGGAACATTTTGTATTTGTATGTAGAACATGTTTATTTTTTATGATTTTATAAAATTTTATTTAAAAATAAATAAAAACTTTATTTTTTAAATTTTATAAATTAAATTTCGCAAATAAATTCATTGATTAGATTAAATACAATCAAAATATTATATCAAAATGTCATACTGTTACTTATTAAATAATATTGTATTTAGAATTAACTAAAACATGCATAAAATCCCATATGCATTGCACTAACGAGTACATAGACATATTTGTTGTATCAAAAATTTTATTTAATTAAATTTTAAATTAACAATTTCTTAAATAACAAAATAAAAATCAAAATTATTAATAAATTTATATGATTCTTTACATTAATTAATTATAATGATAATAATCAAATCATATAAAATCTATTAAATAAAATAATAAATGATATTAAAGTTTATGTTTATTTTAAAATATATTAAGTAAATTAAAAATTCAATTAAACATACTATAACTTAATTTAAATCATATAATTATATAATTAATTTAATCATATAAAACTAATATGTTTTTCTTTCTTATTATTTAGATGCAATTTAATCAACATTTTTCAACAATATCCAACAATTAAGATGCAATTTAATCAACATTTTTCAACAATATCAAACAATTAATATAGCATATTTTATCTCTTAGCACAGTTAATAAATATGAAGAATTTATTAAAATTTAGAGATTTATTAATTATTATATATACTAATCATCCATAGTTTTCATTATCAATTAATTTTTTATTTTATTATAAAATGATTGTATTAAAAAACTTTGACATTTAAAAAAAATAGTAAGTTATTAATAAAAAATTAATGTAGATCCATCTACTTTAGTTTTTCAATAATGAACAATATATATCATAAGCTTAAAATTATTGTCTATTTCAATCTCACTTCATTTTTATATTAATAATTAACAACAATTGAAAGAAATTGTGTGAACTCTATCTTACATTTTTCTACAAAAGTATGTTAACTTTATCCATATTCAAACAACAACATTATGTCAAGTAATAATACATGGACACTTACTGAAACAACAAGGTATATTGATAAAGAACATTCAAACCATATCATTAAGTGGCATTACATATATTAAGATAGTGATGTATAGGGACAATTTTGATTGATCTATGTAGGGAATCGATACAAGCCATACAGGGTCTTCTTGTGCTGGTGGAAGGCAAACCCACAACCCAATACCTTGCTTTATCCCAAACAATGAACATAGCAATAACTCCTCCAAATCCTATCCCAATTTCTATGGCTAATGCTATCAAAGAAATTTTTTCATTTACATAGCTGAGTCATTCTCTTTTAATGTTACTTTGACTGCCATTGTCTCCACTGGGTGTTTTTGTATAGTTTTGATTGCATCTTGGTAGAGGATATCCACTTAAGCACTTGTTCTTTTGAAATGAAGACTCATTAAAGGTGTCAAATTGTGTCCCTGTTGGAATTGGCCCACAAAGGTTATTAGATGAAACATCTAGAAAAGCCAGCATTGATAACTGAGGGAGTTCTCGAGGAATGACTCCACTCAAATTATTTTTGGACAAGTCCAACTGATCCAAAGTAGATATCTCACTAAAAGATGCAGGTGTGTTTCCTTCCAGTTGGTTCCCAGATAAATTTAGTAACCTCAAGCATCTCATGTTGCCTATGCTTATAGGGATTTCTCTAGTAAGATTATTCTTAGACAAATCAAGTATAATGTTTGTACTCAAGACAAGTGACACATTATACTCTGTCCCTTTTATGTATTCCTCCATACTAAAAGCATAGTGTCTCTAATTAGATTCATTTACAATATTTACAGCAAATCCTTGGAGTTTTTCAAGATCATATGGTATTCTTCCATTAAAATTATTGTTGGATAAATCCAAAAAAACAAGCTGGTGAGGTTTGTGATCCATTGAGGAATACTACCATGAAGATTATTATAACTCATGCTTAAAACTCAAGTTACCTGCAAGGGTGGAAGGAAGCTCACCTGTAAATCCACACTTCATTAAATCCAATATTACAAGCTGGGTGGAAGGAAGCTCACCTGTAAATCCACACTTCCTCAAATCCAATATTACAAGCTGGGTGCAATTAGCAAAGAATGAGTTTAGAGTCCCAGAGAAATTGTTAGAATGAGCGGAGAAAATATATAAAAAAGTTGAATTATAAGAGCACATAGTAGGAATAAGTCCCTTCAAATTGTTTTCTGATAAATCTAATATCCAAAGTGAAACTAAGTTGATAATATTATTAGGAATCTTTGCAATAAAATTGTTTGAACTTAAATTAAGACATACAAGGAATAGAGTTCTCCTATAGCTCTTGGAATTGTCCCTTTGAATAGAGTTCTCCTATAGCTCTTGGAATTGTCCCTTTGAAGTTGTTGTTTGATAAATATAATTCTCTAAGCTCCCTTAAACGGGCAATGGTTTTAGGAATGGGACTTGTGAATTTATTTTGAGATAGATCTAGTAGCATCAAATGATTCCAATTGAAAATGCGTTTAGGTATCTTATGGCTAAGTTTGTTATCGGAAATATCTAAAATTGTCAACTTAGATAAATGGCAATGTCTTCATGTATATGAATGAGGTTGTTTTGAGAAAGACATAATCGCTCTATGTTAACCAAATTGGCAATACCTTTAGGTATGGTAGCGAGTTTGTTACCAGAGATCCAAGTACTTCAACTGGGTCAAATTGGTAATGACCTCACATATGTGAGTCAGTCCACATTCAGAAAGTTGTAAGTCAGTTAATTTGGTCAAATTGGCAATGGAATTAGGTATCCTCCCTGTGAAGTTAAAACTAAGAGACAGAGTCGAGAGGGGAAGTTTAAATATTTCAGAGGGAATAAAACTGGAAATACTACGACCAGAAATGGATAGATATGAAAGTTGTGTCAAATTACCCAATTCACATGGAATTCCGCCTGAGAAGTAGTTGCTTTCTAGATCCAGGAACTGTAGCTTCTGTAGCATGCCCAACTCTACTGGAATAGGGCCACTGAACATATTTCCACCGAGGTCCATGTACTTTAGTTTCTGCAGCTTGTGCAACTCGATTGCAATAGGACTGCTGAGCTTATTGTAGTAGAGGTCCAGGTACTTTGGTTTCTGTAACAAGCCCAATTCGATTGGAATATGACCACGGAGCTCATTGTCGCTAAGACCCAGTGTTTGTAGTGCTTTAAATTGGCCAAACTAGGCCGGAATTCCTCCAGTGAAATGATTTCCAGAAAGATCCACGGTGCGCAGATTATGTAGCAGGCCCAATTCGACAGGAATAGAAGCGTTCAGCGAATTGACGCTAAGGTCAACAACTCTCAACGCTTTAAGGTGGCCAAACTCGGCCGGAATTCCACCAGTGAAATAATTAAGAGAAAGATCCATGGTGCGCAGATTATGCAGCAGGCCCAATTCGACAAGAATAGAACCGTTCAACCCATTGCGGCTGAGGTCAAGAGCTTTCAACGCTTTAAGGTGGCTAAACTCAGTCGGAATTCCTCCAGTGAAATCATTATAAGAAATATTGAATGTGCGCATTGATGAGAGGCTGCCAACAAACAATGAAACTGTACCTTGCAATAATCCATTAGAGAGGTCAACGGTGGCGATCCTTTTGGTTCGTGGTTTGCAGCGAATACCGAACCAGGAACACATCTTGTCGGAGTTTTCCACCATCCAGTTGGACACTAGGCCAAATGGATCCTCTGTCACGACATTTCTGAACGACAAGAGGGCATGGAGGTCGCTTTTATCGTGGGCGTCCGTTGAAGATAAATTGAATTCACGTTTCTCCACCATTGTCCTAAATATTTAATTGAATATTAAAATATTCATATTTTATAACAGCATTAATGTTAATCTAAATTTAATTTAAGCATATAGCTTGAATTTAATCATACAATTATATAATTTGAATTTATTCATATAAAAGTAGTATGTTTTGAATTTTTTTCCTATTATTTAGATGCAATTTAATCAACATTTTCAACAATATTGAACAATTAAATATAGCATATTTTATCTCTCAACACACTTAATACATATAGAGAATTTATTAAAATTTAGCGATTTATTAATTATTATATATACTAATCATTCGTAGTTTTCATTATCAATTAATTTTGTTATTTTATTATAAAATGATTGTATTAACAAACTTTGACATTTTAAAAAAAACTAGTAAGTTACTAATAAAAAAATAGTGTCAATCTTTTTTAATTCTAGATCCATATAACATAAACTTTCAAAAAAACATAACATAAACTTAAAATTATTGTCCATTTCAGCATCATTGTGTTTATATATCAATAATTAGCAACAACTGAAAGAAATTATTTGAACTCTATCTTACATTCTTCCACAAAAGTAGGTAATTCTATCCATATTCAAATAAAATTATGTCAAGTAATAATACATGTACACTTACTAAAACGACAAGGTATATTGATAAACAATATTCAAACCATATCATGAAGTGGCATTACATATGTTAAGATAGTGATGTATAGGGACAAGTTTGATTGAGCTATGTAGGGAATCGATACAAGCCATAAGAGGGTCTTCTTGTGCTGGTGGAAGGAAAACCCACAACCCAATACCTTGCTTTATCCCAAATAATAAACATAGCAATAACTCCTCCAAATCCTATCCCCATTCCTATGGCTAATGCTATGAAAGATATTTTTTCATTTACATAGCTGAGCCAGTCTCTTTTAATGTTACTTTGATTGCCATTGTCTCCACTGTGTGTTTCTGTATAGTTTTGATTGCAGCTTGATAGAGGATATCCACATAAGCACTTATTCTTTTGAAATGAAGACTCATTAAAGGTGTAAAATTGTGTCCCTGTTGGAATTGGCCCACAAAGGTTATTAGATGAAACATCTAGAAAAGCCAGCATTGATAACTGAGAGAGTTCTTGAGGAATTGCTCCACCCAAATTATTTTTGGACAAGTCCAACTGCTCCAAAGTAGATATCTCACTAAAAGATGCAGGTATGTTCCCTTGCAACTGGTTCTGAGAGAAATTTAGTAACCTCAAGCTACTCATGTTGCCTATGCTTACAGGGATTTCTCCAGTAAGATTATTCTTAGACAAATCAAGTATAATGTTTGTACTCCAGACACGTGACACATTATACTCAATCCCTTTTATGTATTCCTCCATATTAAAATCATACTCTCCCCAATTAAATTCATTTGCAATATTTACACTGAATCCTTGGAGCCTTTCAAGATCATATGGTATTGTTCCATTAAAATTATTGTTGGATAAATCCAACAAAAACAAGCTGGTGAGGTTTGTGATCCATTGAGGAATACTACCATGAAGATTATTATAACTCATGCTTAAAATTCCCAAGTTACCCAGATTTGCAAGGGTGGAAGGAAGCTCACCTGTAAATCCACACTTCCTTAACTCCAATATTGCAAGCTCAATGCAATTAGCAAAGGATGAGGTTAAAGTCCCAGAGAAATTGTTAGAATGAGCCGAGAAAATAAATAAAAAAGTTGAATTGTAAGAGCACATAGAAGGAATAGGTCCCTCCAAATTGTTTTCTGATAAATCTAACGTGCCAAGTGAAACTAAGTTGTTAATATTATTAGGAATCTTTCCAATAAAATTGTTTAAACTTAAATTTAAGTAACCCAAGGAATGGAGTTCTCCTAGAGCTCTTGGAATTGTCCCTTTGAGGAGGTTGTTTGAGAAATCTAAAAGTACAAGCTTCTTTAAACGGGCAATGGTTTTAGGAATAGGACCTGTGAATTTATTTTCAGATAGGTCTAGTACGGTCAAATTATTCAAATTGAAAATGCCTTTAGGTATGTTAGGGCTAAGTTTGTTATCGGAAATATCTAAAGTCGTCAACTTAGATAAATTGGCAATGTCTTCATGTACATGAATGAGGTTGTTTTGAGAAATCACTAAGACATTTAAGTTAACCAAATTGGCAATACCTTCCGGTATGGTAGCGAGTTGGTTACCAGAGAGATCCAAGTACGTCAAGTGGGTCAAATTGGTAATGCCCTCACATATGTGAGTCAGTCCACATTCAGGAAGGTATAAGGTAGTTAATTTGGTCAAATTGGCAATGGAATTAGGTATCCTCCCTGTGAGGTTAAAACTAAGAGATAGAAAGGAGAGGGGAAGTCTAAATATTTCAGAGGGAATAGAACCGGAAATACTACGACCAGAAATGTATAGATGTGAAAGTTGTGTCAAATTACCCAATTCGCATGGAATTCCGCCTGAGAAGTAGTTGCCTTCTAGATGCAGCCGCTGTAGCTTCTGTAGCATGCCCAACTCGACTGGAATAGGACCACTGAACATATTGCCACTGAGGTCCATGTACTTTAGTTTCTGCAGCTTGTGCAACTCTATTGGAATAGGACCGCTGAGCTTATTGCCAGAGAGGTACAGGTACTTTAATTGCTGTAACAAGCCCAATTCGATTGGAATAGGACCACGGAGCTCATTGCCGTTGAGACCCAGTGTTTGTAGTGCTTTAAGGTGGCCAAACTCGGCCGGAATTCCTCCAGTGAAAACATTAAAAGAAAGGTCCACGGTGCGCAGATTATGGAGCTTGCCAAACTCGGCCGGAATTTCTCTAGTGAAAGCATTACCAGAAAGATACACGGTGCGCAGATTATGGAGCTTGCCAAACTCGGCCGGAATTCCTCCAGTGAAAGCATTACCAGAAAGATACACGGTGCGCAGATTATGGAGATTGCCAAACTCGGCCGGAATTCCTCCAGTGAAATGATTACCAATAAGATCAACGGTGCGCAGATTATGGAGCTTGCCAAACTCGGCCGGAATTCCTCCAGTGAAATGATTACCAGAAAGATCCACGGTGCGCAGATTGTGGAGCTTGCCAAACTCGGCCGGAATTCTTCCAGTGAAATCATTATCAGAAAGATCCACGGTGCGCAGATTATGGAGCTTGCCAAACTCGGCCGGAATTCCTCCAGTGAAATCATTAAAAGAAATATTGAATGTGCGCAATGATGAGAGGTTGCCAACAAACGATGAAATTGTACCTTCCAATGATGCATTAAAGAGGTCAATGGCGGTCACCGTTTTGGTTCGTGGTTTGCAGCGAATACCGAACCAGGAGCACATCTTGTCGGAGTTTTCCGCCGTCCAGTTGGACAGTAGGCCAAATGGATCCTCTGTCACGGCATTTCTGAACGACAAGAGGGCATGGAGGTCGCTTTTATCGTGGGCGTCCGTTGAAGAGAAATTGAATTCACGTTCCTCCACCATGCGTTCAGGATGAGAATGACCCACCGGAAGCCACGGGAATCCAGCGGCCATGTGCTTATAAGAAGCAGCATCTTCCCGATGCGTTGCTGCAGGCAGAGGGGCAGCCATGATGCAGAGCAGCACTAATAACAACAGAAGATCCATTTCTCTCTCTACCACCAAAATCTCTCTCACAACCCATGAATTGTATGTTGTAGATGCATGTCTATATATACACACTGCGGTTGGTCCTGATAATGGAGGATCCGTGTAATTCACGGTGAAGAGGATTGGTGGGGCAAGAAATGAAAAGAAATTGGTGAGTGCGTGCATTGAAATGAAATGTATGTGGTATCGATTCACTTGTGGAGCGTTAGCCTCACGGCTGCCATTGGTCTTTTTAGCAAAGATAAATAATTAAATAATTGTATTTATATTTAATTGATGATTACAAAGTAGTTTAAACTGAGGTTGAGTATAATAATGTTCATAATGGAGGATCCTTGTTAAGTGGCCATTGGTCTTTATAGCAAGATAAAATTAAATAATTAATTAATGATTACAAAGTAGTTTAGTTAAGTCACGGTGAAGATGCGGAGAATCGCGGTGGCCATTGGAACTGGAAAAAAATGAAGCCTTATCCTTATCCAGAAAATGATTTATGTGGAGTTCATAGGTTTTAAAAAGCGAATGAAATATCTATGGTTTATTAATCATTTATGAAATTTCATTTATTATTAATCATTTAATTTATATATTTAAAAAAATTAAAGATAATTATATAAGTGAGAATTTTTTTTTAGATTTATCACACACTTACAAAATTTAATTAGTTGAATATTAAGTAATTAGTATTTTTAAATAATAATAATAATAAATTAATAATTAAACTGTAAATATTATCATTTATTATTATCATTTAATTATATATTTAAAAAAAATTAAAGATAATTATATAAGTTGAGAATTTTTTAGATTTATCACACTTAAAAATTTAATTAAGTTGAATATTAAGTAATTAGTATTTTTTAAATAATAATATAATAAATTAATAATTAAAACTGTAAATATTATCGTATCTTTTTAACTATAATAGTTATCATAAAAGAAACTAAATAATAATATATTATTTTATTAAAATTTTATATTTTTAATTTTATTTTTTCTTTTAAATTTTAACTTGAAAAATCATATGAAATATTTTTTTCCAAATTATCTATATTTTAAAATTTTTATATTTCCATGCTATTTTCATACCTAGTTATTTGTATGTTATTATCAATTTACGCGTACAAGGTTAATTCACCAGGACAATGCAACTTAACACATGCATTAACTAATTCTGAAATTTCACAATGTGAATTATTTTATGAAAATTCTATATTTAAAAAAATTCTATATTTTTTAAATTGGATAGTTTCAATTATACATTTTACTTGTAATTTCACAATATGAATTACTTAATGTTTAAATATGTATGGTTAAATATTTGAGATAAGCATATAATATTTTATAGTTTTTTTAATTTTGTTTAAATGCTTTTTGGTATAAATTGAATTATAATTTTAATATTTTATATACATTAAAAATAATATCCAAGTAAGATTTATTATTAAAAATATATCTTTTTTTAAAAGAAGTTAGAATCTCAAATTTAAAAGGATTATAATAAGTACACTTTTATAAATTTTAGAAGTTAATTCTCTAGAGTCTTATATACCAATTTAATGTAAATAAATAAATACATTGAATAATATATTTTTATCTTTTTCTAGAATTAACTCAACTTTTTAACTTTTACTATTTTCTTTTTTATTTACTTATGTCAACTTTTTCACAACTTTATAACTCTCACCATCCTTCTTTTTACTAATTCTCTCATACCAATACACATAGAATTTGAAAAATCACTAATATTTTATTTTTATCATAAAGAAGTCAATTGTTAAAAGAAAAATGCCTTCGTTTTCTTAATATCTACATGGCCCTTTGCCCCATTTATCCAAGTCAATATAACAATTTCCTTGCAATTGCATTGCAATTTCCTTTGCCATTTTTTTCATTTGACCTTCTCTCTTATTCCAAGTAACATGGAATTTTGAAAAATCATTGATATTTCATTATCCAAAAAAACACTTAATTTTATCATCTCTAAAAGTAAAGTCAAGGAAACCAACTAAAATGCTTAGAAAAGCACTTTGAAAATAGAATAGCCTATTTATTTTTTCATTTTTTATAAATAGGTAAAAAAGCTTGCATTCACCTCTTCTATACACACATTTCTATGCAATTCTAATACAATTTCTTCATTATTTTTAATTTTACCTAATACCCATTTAGATGGACATTGAAAAACTATTCACATTTTCTTGAAAAAATAAAAACATCGAAATTTTATCATGTCATAAATTCAAGGAGATAAAAACAATTATGCCCATTCATGTCAAATCAATACACCCATTTCTATGGACTGCATTACAATTTCATCCAAAAAAAATATTTTACCTACTCCCTCACATCAATTCACATAATCTTTGAAAAGACATTGATATTTTCATGATCTAAAGAAACTCTCCATTTTATCATCCCATAGAGTCAAGTTAATAAAAACAACTTACATGAAAAATACTCTCTTTTTTTTTCTTAATTTAATAATAAAAACAAAATCCCCAATTCCTTCTTAACCGTATATCCCATTCTTATTAAAATTAATATATCTATTTTTGTGTGATTGTTTTACAATTTTATTTACCACCTTTCAGTTTACTTAATCTCTCTTAAGAAACATTAATATTTTTTAATTGAAAAACAAAATTTAAATTAATTATCTCTTCAAATAAATCAATACAAACAAAATATATATACATATATATGCACACTACACTCTACTTGTTAAAGTAAATACACAAATAAAAACGAAATATAGATATAAATAGGAACACAAACCTACAACGAAAACATAACTTCAATTCATTAATAATAAAGTATTGAAAATTGTTTAAGTAGCTCGGGCGATGGTAGTTTATTTCTCAGAAGAAATGTGGCATATACATGTGTTCTGAAGTGTGTTACAATGAGGTTTAGAAACCTATTTATTATTGAGAAACAATGGAAAATCCTAAACATCCAAAAACTTAACCCTGGGAGATGAAGCGCCAAAAGTCTGTGGGCCCCATTGTGTAAATTGGTACATCAACTTCTTTGGGTTGTAACTTTGGCATATGATCTTCGTTTGGTGTGTACGATACCTCATTAGAAATATTTATTTGAGTACTACAACTTTCAACTGCAATCCCTAACGAGAGATCCAAGTCTTCCCTTTTCCCAAAAATCATCGTTTAGGTCCTCAAAATGGGTCCAAATGTTCAAGACCCGAAAAACTACCAAAAATAGTAAATTGTGCTACAATTAAAGAAACTGAAAGAGAAAATGTTGGGGGTCTAAGTGGAATAGGAGAGTGGCCATCAATATCCACCTGGATCAGTTCTCCCCCCTTAGGAAGCAATGGACCCCATCGTGTTGAGTCCCTCCATGAGGTGGGGAAACTTTTGTTGAACTTGGTCCCTAGTGAGCCACATTCCCTGGTGCAGGAGTTGGCCAGCTTTGATAACTTGATATAGTTGGATCTTCTGTTGGAAAGTGTTCATGATTTGTGTGTCCAAGATTCTATCAGTTGTGTCTTGTTCCATGCAGTTTGGGTTGAGCTCTTTTTGTGTTAGTTGTTCTGTAATGTTTGATATGTCCAAAAATGGTGGAATGTATGGCCGAAGGTGGTCCACGTTGAATATTGGGTGTAGGCCGAAGAATGGGGTAATATTAAGCTCGAAATAATTGTCTCACCTAGCCCTAGTGATGGTGTGAGGCCCATAGCGAAATGGTCAAAGTTTTCGATGGGCTCTAACAAGGCATTCTTTCTGTAAATGCAACCAAACTTTGTCGCCCACCTAAAACTTATGTTGCACCTGAAGCTGATCATGACACTCCTTGTAGTTTACATTGGAATTATCCAAGATGTCGTGCACCCTAGCGGATGTGTTTGATGTGTCCAATAAACCTAGTTTCTTTATCATCCATGGACTCTACATGTGTGGATTGTGTCTATGTAGTCATATGAGGCATGGCAACATCAATCATACACAATGGTTGAAATGTCATAACCACTTGAAATGGAATGCAATCAGTTGAGCTATGTAGAGCTCTATTATAATTGTGTTGCATATAAAGAAGGCTCTTATCCCAGATTCGTGGAGGCTTGTAATTGTACATGCGTAGTATGTACACTATCATCCCGTTGACGACCTTTGTTCTGTCATCAGTCTAGTGGTGGAATGCATTTGACTTGGTGAGCTTGGTGTCCAATAATGTCCAGAGGCTTGACCAAAATGTGCTTAGGAACCTGCTATCCCAATTTGATACAATTGTATGCAGTATCCAAAAATGTATCAAAACTCATTAAAAGAAGAGTTTGGAAGTGTCCTAAGTTGTGATACTCTTCTTCCAAGCTACTAATATAGCCATCTTAGAAAAATTGTCCATGACCACAAATACATAGTCATTCGCATGCTTAGTAAAAGGGAGGTCAGGAAAATAATCCATGGAGATGGATTCCCAAGGTTGACTACAAGTTGGGTTGTTTCTTGATGGTTGGCTTGGCGATGGCACAAACAATGCACGATCTAATATAGTTTCCAACATCCTGTCGGAGTCTTGGACAATCAAATACTTTTGTAGTATGACCACAATTTTCTCCACATCAAAGCGTCTTGTGACCCAATTGTATTGCGGCTCCCAAATCAGGTTCTCACACTTGCTTGAAGGAACATGAAGGTGGCCCAGGTAGCATAGTATTGCGTCTTGGGGGTGGAAATTTGGAACTTGTTTGGCATCCACTAGCATCTTGTATGTTTTAGCAAACTCTAGATCATTATTGTATAGTTACATCCATCTAAAGATATCATGGCCACAAGAGTTGAGAACAATAGCTAGTGTTGCAATTGGGGGTTGACTGATGCAATATGAAACATGATTGGTGCTACCCTTGTATTTAATGTTCAAGTGGAATTTTTGCATATATGTAGACCACTTCTAATGGAAATTCTTCTATAACTTCCCTTGTGTCTAGATAATTTGAAGAGGTCGATGATTTGTGTGAATGAACATCTCCTTCCCCATAATGCAATGTTTCCATTGTCAGCAACGCTACACGATATAATACATCTTTTTATCATAGGTGGGGTACTTCCAAATTGTATCAGAAAGTGTCTCACTATGGTAGGTCATCGGATGCAGTTGTTGGGTGATGACTACACTAATAGCATAATCAGGGGCATCTGTCTCAATTTGAAATGGTTGTTGCAGGCTTGGAAATGTGAGTACAAGTGCAGAGCAGATGCGTTCCTTCATCTCAACAAACACCTTTTGTTGGGGTTCAGACTATGAGAACTTTTCTTTTGCACCACCCTTGTGAAACTGAATCAAAGGCCAAGTGATATGAGAGAATCCCAACACAACCTCTGATAAAAACTGGCAAGACCCAAAAATATGCGAAGCTATGTTAAAGTAGTCAAGGATGAACAATCTCAAATGACATGGATCTTAGATGGATCCACATTCACACGTTTTTCATCTATGATTTAACCTAGATATTAGACTTGGCTCATGCCAAAGGTGCATTTATCCAAGTTGGCACATAGTTTGTGTTGCCACAGGCCTTGAAGGACATGTCGAATTCGTTGCAAGTTCTCTTCCCAACACTTGTTGAAGATGAGGATATCATCCATATATACAACCACGAATGAGTTGATGAAGGGCCACAAGATGTTATCCATCAACCTCATAAAAGATGCAGGGGAATTTGTCAACCCGAAAGGCATGACCAACCATCCAAAAAGGCCCTGTTAGCCCTTCTACATAACTATGGTTATTGAAGGCTAGAGATAAGTTTGGCCATAGTGGTTATACTCGAAAGAAGTTCATAGCGGTCATCTTCCTCCTCCTTTACTCACTTATTCTCTTTCACCTCTATTGCTTTTGTTTTTCCTTTAAAACCCAACATAGACCCCTTTTTCCTTAAGCCCCCAGCGCAAAGGCTAAACCCCATAAAAGCACACCCATACGACTTCGCGCATCCATAAACTCACCCTGGCAACCTCAGCCGTTGATCTCTGCCTTTCGATCCAACGGCTCCCCATCGTGTCCGATGGAAAATTTTCACGATTGTTTCCTCGCCGTCCAATCATCTTCGCCACGATCGGACGACATTCGCTCTCCCCGCATCCACGAAGTGACGGGATGTTAACGCGCAATGGAGGGTGGTTTTCCTCTGTCCCTGCCGCCACGCGTCGCGTGTTGAATGGGATCGCGCGCCCTCACCCTTTTACCGCCCAACGTCCAACGACGGTGCAATCAAAATCGCTTACCACGTTAACCTCTGTCCCGCCTGATAATTGCCGTGCACCTTCTCCGACCGACCAACGTCGGATCTGCCTGCCTGAGATCCAACAACTCACGATCATTCCGCTCCCACTTCATTTGATGCCCTCTGCCAAGCCATCTCCGCCGTCTATTCTCCTGATCCAACGATCGATCTTTTTCCTTCGACCAACCCATTTATTCGTCAGGTAGCCCACACCTCTTAACCGCTCCGTGTACCCGAAGGATGAAGGTGACCGGCCTACCAGTATCAGTTGCAGTCGCCCCTCAACAACGACATTTAACAGATATGTTGGCCGAGGAGGAAAACAAGAAAGCATTTAACACTCCAGCCACCTGAGAGGACAACAGAGCATCCGAGGAGATCAAATCCACTCTCTGGGACAAGTAAACACACTCAGAGACTCCATCAAGCAGTTAAGTGCGGTTGGTGGTCAATTATGACCCCTCGATATCTAGAATGGCCAAGTGCCTTTGTAATGAAACTCTATATAAATCCAAAAACAAGATGTAATCAGGGTTGATGATTGATGTTTTGATGTAAGGTTCAACTTTTGGAGACTGTAACTATTTTGATACTTGCAGCGTCTCATTTTCATTTTCAGCGAATGCAAGCTTATTTTGTTGTTAATTGCTCACTTTTCATTCTTCTTCTTTTCCAAGCTGTGCCTGATATGCTGTATTCATGAACTCTTGATATTTAGCATTAGAGTAGCTGTCAACCTACCTCTGTGTTAAAATCTTGCATGTATATTATTGAATAAGTTATTCAGGTTTCTCTTCATTTGGTGCCAAAGAGCTGTCATCCTCTCTGTGCACTCGTAGATTAGATTTGCGGACTTCTTTACTGGTTGCAGCTGGCCATCACATGGTCTTGTGCATCTTGCTGGTGTGGTCAGTATTTTCCATATTCACCCAATCCTTAAACTGTGAGTAATTGGTGGTCTAAAGCGTTGTAGTCTAGGGGTGTTCACACATGTCTGGAGTTAAGAAAAGTAGAAGTGGTTATTTGGTTTGAACAAGCATCATTCCTTCCATTCATCCACTTGCTACAACTCCGAGCTACAACTTAGGAGAGTTTCTCGGGGTGATAACATAATTGGCGCCTTTGCCGGGGAGAGGAGATTGAAGCTCAACGTCCTTGGGAGAACGACACAGCTCTGGGAGAACGACACAGCTCCAGCTTTGATGATAAACAAAGTTTGGACACATTTCTGGTTGTAATCATCTATCTGACGACTCTGTTAGAGGACCAACCTAGTGGCGACTCCACATTGCAGTTCTGGCTCAGTTTGTGAGGCACACTCGGAGAAATCCTCATAAATCACCAGCTGACCCAGTGCATGACCTTGAGAAGACTGTTAAGCAGAGAAAAACATCACAAAAAGGAGCATCAGGAGCATCACAAATTAGATAAAATGACTAAAATTATAGTCATTGGTCGCTGAAATATCCAAACTGAAAGTTGAGGAGAGCTCTGGAAAGGCAAGGCTTCCAAACACATTTGCTCCAAGAAATCCAAATCCATTCAGAAGAGAAAATGAACAATTACAAATCATTCAAAGGGGTAAAGACGCTGGTGAAGAGAAAAAGGTTAAGCCTCCTTTCCAAAATGTAGTCTGGAGGAGGAGCAGTTTGACGAAGAGGATGAAATCCATTGCATGGAAGATAAGGGCAGTGCTACCTTTTTGACAATGGCTGCCTATGAAGAATCATTGCTACATAACCAAACCGGTGACGAGTGGGACAGAGAGGTTGTTCTATAGACCGATGAGCATCAAAGATATAATCTAAGGTCGAGACCAAGCAATGTCAAGGAGAACCCTGTCCAGAGATCTGTTGTCCCCACAGGGCATCAGAATATCAAACGAAAAAGGCCAGCAGCTGACCCAGTCATCCTCAAAGTGCCAGCTCAAGAGGTAAGAGGACCAGACAAGTCCCCTTCCCTTTTCAGTTTTGAATCAGAAATACAGAAGTTAAAAATATATGTACTCCTCATAGAGCTTGTAGAGAGTGAGGCATTTAGAAAGCCCGTCCTTGATGATCTTGAGCTGAAAGCCACCCAAGCCTCCATTGACTATGTCAATTTGCAAGATGACAAACCTGCAGTTGTGCTTAGCCCAATCACTGAACCTGTTGATGATAATTCCCATCATTTTATGTCTCCTTGACCATTCATGACAAAATCCTCCACAATTTCCTGTTAGACACAGGGGCCAGCCACAATCTGATGCCCAAAGCTGTCATGGAAGAGTTAGGCCTTGACATTACCAAACCTTATCATGATCTATTCTCCTTTGATTCAAGAAAGGTGAAATGTCTGGGGTTGGTCAAAGACTTAGCTATTACCCTAACTCAGCTGCCCATGAAGAGCATGATGATGGACATTTTGGTAGCATAGGTCCCCTTAACTTTGGCAAGCTGCTGTCCAGAGGATGGATTAAGAGACTGGGGGGACATTACAGAATGATTTATCTTATGCCACTGTCCCAGTTTTTGGAGGGGAAAGCAGGATATTGTACAGAGAAGCACAACTAGCCTACATCGTTAGCGATGAGAAGAATCCTTCTAATCATCCTATTTACGATGTAGACACTGACTTTGGGTTATGCATTCTCCAAATTGAAGAATCTCAGGAGGCCTCAATGCAACTCAAGAAACTAATAGTGCAGGCGTTGGGAGAGCAAGGAAGTCAAGTTTGGGAGATGTTCTTTGATGGAACATGTTCGAAGGAGACTGCAGGAGTAGGGGTGGTGCTGATATCTCCAAAACAAGAAAGAACACACCTGTATTTTAAGCTGGCTTTCCAAGTCACCAATGATATAGTAGAGTATGAGGCTCTAATATTGGATCTTAATGCAACTAAAGATAGAGGAATCAGAAACATAAAGGTGTTTGGAGATGCTGATCTTATCATTCAACAAGTAAACAAAACATTTCAAGAAAAACACCCAAGGCTAAAAGCATAATTCCCTTTCTCCTTCGTCTAATTGAAAAGGAAATCAAGAAGTTACTGGCTGCCAAAACCATAGTCCTGCTCAGATATTCAAAATGGGTAGAAACTTTGGTAGTGGTAAGGAAGAAAAGTGGAGAAATCAGGCTCTGTGTTGATTTCAAAAACTGAAACAAATGCTCAAAGAAAGAAAATTATCCTCTACCCAAGATGGAGCATTTGCTGCAGTAAGTCTTAGGGCCCAAAGTGATGTCTTTCCTGGATGGATTTTTAGGGTATAACCAGGTTGTTGTACATTTAGATGACCAAGAGAAAATTGCATTCACCACTCTTTGGGGCACTTTTATGTATTCCAAGATGCCTTTTTGGCTAATGAATGCTGGAGCCACCTTTCAGAGAGCTATGGATGTAGCATTTGTAGGAGAGAAGGATAAGTTTGCCCTTATCTACTTAGATGATATAACAGTGTACTACAACAACCATCAAGACCATTTGCAACATTTGAAGAAGGTGTTTTTGAAGTGCAGAAGGTTTGGGATTTCAATCAATTCTAAAAACTAACAGTTTGCTTTAGAAGAAGGCAAGTTGTTAGGACATGTTGTTTCTGCTGCAGGTGTCAGAATTGACCTAGAAAGAGTAAGAGCAATACATACCTTGTCTATCTCGAGACCAAAGAAGGATATCCAGTCCTTTCTGGGTAAACTAATTTTCGTAAGGAGGTTTATCCTAGATTTTGCAGAACTTGTAAAACACATTACCTCCATGTTAAAAAAGGGGTCAAAAATCAAATGGACCGATGCAGCGAGAAGATCTTTTGAATCCATTAAGAAAGCTATTATGGAAACTCCTACTTTTATCAACCCAGATTACAGCAAAGAGTTCCATATATTTTCGTTTGCCTCTAACGACACCCTTGCAACAGTTTTATTGCAAGTAGATGGGGAAAGTTTAGAGCATCCAGTGGCATTTTTTAGCAAAACCTTAACGGATGCTGAGCTTAGGTATGATATCATTGAAAAGAAAGCATATGATCTTATCAAATCTCTGAAAGCTTTCAAAATTTACATTCTACATTCCAGGGTAATTTCATATGTGACCTTTGTTTCAATAATGGGTGTCCTAACACAGTCAGATGCTAATGGAAGAAGTGCTAAATGGATTGCAAAGCTTATTGAATTTAATATAAAATTGAAACCCACCAAGCTGGTCAGAGGTCAGGGCCTTGCTAGATTAATGGCTAAAGAAAATTGCAGGATGATGGACATGAATTTGATAAGCATAAATTCAGAGGATAGTCAGGCAGAGGGAGAAACAATTGAACCAGGCAAAATCAGTCATTAGCAGCAAATCTGGCTTCTTGTGAATGGTATTCTACAATGGCTCAATTCTTGATGAAGCTAGAAGTTCCTCTGAGCCTTAGTTCAAGCCAGGCCAGAGCTATCAAGCTCAGGGCAACCAAATATTGCATTCATGAAAATATGCTCTATTGGAGGGACCCCTATGGAATTCTTTTGAGGTGTCTGGACAAGGAACAATGCATGGAGGTCATGCAGTAGTTTTATTCAACCATATGTGGAGGACATCATTATTGGAAAAATACAACTCATAAGATCCTCAACGCTGGGTACTATTGGCCCAACTTATTCTCTGATGTCTTTTCTTTTGTTAAATCTTGTGACAGGTGCCAAAGATTTGAAGGGATACAACAATTGAAATCCCTACCCATAAAACCCGTACATACTAGTGGCCCCTTTCAACAGTGGGGCTGGATTTCATTGGAGAAAGCAATCCACATTCTAGTGGCCAGCACAGATGGATCTTGGTAGCCATTAATTACTTCACTAAATGGATTGAGACCCTACTAGAAAGGCTGATCATCATGTGGTCATGAGATTCTTGACAGAGAATATCTTCACCAGATTTGGTTGTACATATAAATTAGTCACAGACAATGCAACAGCCTTCAGGGCAAGAGAGTTGGTTGACATGTGTGACTCTATGGGTATTAAGTTAGTTCATTCCACCTCATATTACCCTCAAGGCAATGGTCTAGCAGAATCCTCCAACAAGAGCCTAATCAGGATAATTAAAAAGCTGTTGGGAGATAATAAAAAGCACTGGGATTCTAAACTCAAGTATGCACTATGGGCTGACAGAGTGACCACCAAGAAATCCACAGGGAATTCTCCATTCGAGCAGGTATATGGCACTGAGGCTGTATTCCCAATTCAGTTAACGCTCCTTGTGGCAAAGTCTTTACAAGAAGAACAGAATGAGGAAGAGGACATGGAAAAAAGGATCACTGATTTAGTAGAGGTACATCAAATTAGAGAACAACTGGTTGATAAGTCTGCAACAAATCAAAAGAGAATCAAGGAGGCCTTTCATAGAAAGTCAAAAGCAGACAATTTTCAGGTGGGAGACCTGGTTCTTAAGTGGGATGCACTGAAAGAAAAGAAAGGCAACCACGGAAAGTTTGATGCACTATGGACCGGACCTTTTGTCATCACTCAGATCTAGGGGAACAATATTTTCATGTTGCAAAGTATCGAAGGAGAGATAGCTTTTGATGGCCCAATTAATGGGTGATTTTCGAAAAATTATATTGTTTAAGGTCTTCAGGTCTTAAAGTTATAAATATGTTGTTTTATTAGTTTAGTTGTAAGCTTAATTAGACTCCATGCCCAATGGAGCACTAGAAAATTTCGCTCATTTGGTTTTGACAGGAAAGGCATTGTTCTACAGTTCTTGAGACCTCACAAGGAGGATCTCATTCCCAGAAGGAGCCAGTGTTAGCCCTGCTACATAACTATGTTTTTTGAAGGCTAGAGATAAGTTTGGCCGTAGTGGTTATACTCAAAAGAAGTTCATAGCGATAATCTTCCTCCTTCTCCTTTACTCCACTTATTCTCTTTCACCTTTGCTACTTCTGTTTTTCCTCTAAAACCTAACATAGACCCCTTTTTCCTTAAGCCCCCAACGCAAAGGCTAAACCCCATAAAACCATGACCATATGACTTCGCGTCTCCATAAACTCACCGCCGTAACCTAAGCCATGATCTCTGCCTCCCGATCCAACGACTCCCCGTCGTGTCTGATGGAAAATCTGCACGATTGTTTCCCTGCTGTTCGATCATCTCTGCCACGATCGGACACAATTTGCTCTCCCCGTGTCCACGAAGTGAGGGGACGTTAACGTGCAATGGAGGGTGGTTTTCCTCTCTCTCTGCCGCCACGCGTTGCGCGCCCTCACCCTTTTACCGCCCAATGTCCAATGGCGGTGCGATCAAAACCGCTTACAACGTTAACCTCTGTCCCCATCCGATAACTACCGCGTGCCTTCTTTGTTTGACCACCGTTGGATATTCCCGTCTAAGATCCAACGGCTCACAATCATTCCGCTTCCACTTCTTCTGATGCCCTTTGCCAAGCCATCTCCACCGTCTATTGTCCCGATCCGATGGCCGATCTTTTTCCTTCCACCAACCCATTTACTCGTTAGGTAGTCCACACCTCTTGACTACTCCGTGTACGCGAAGGACGAAGGTGACTAGCCTACTATTACCAGTTGCAGCTGCCCCTCAACAACCACATTTAACAGATAGTATGGCCAAGGAGGAAAAGGTTAGAGCACGAGTTTCTCACTGCATTTAGCAATTATGGAGCTTCACCTTATACGACACTCCAACCACCTGAGAGGACAACAGAGCACCCGAGGAGATCAAATCCACTCACTGAGACAAGTAAACACACTCAAAGACTCCATCAGGTAGTTAAATGCGGTTGGTGGTCAATTATGACCACTCCATACCTAGAATGGGCAAGTGCCTTTGTAATGAAACTCTATATAAACCCAAAAACAAGATGTAATCAGGGTTGATCGTTGATGTTTTGATGTAAGGTTCAACTTCTGGAGACTGTAACTATTTTGATACTTGCAGCATCTCGTCTTCATTTTCAGCTAATGCAAGCTTCTTTTGCTGTTAATTGCTCACTTTTCATTCTTCTTTTTTTCCACGCTGTGCCTGATATGTTGTATTCCTGAACTCTTGATGTTTAGCATTAGAGTAGCTGTCATCCTACCTCTGTGTTAAAATCTTGCATGTATCATTGAATAAGTTATTCAGGTTTCTCTTCATCTGGTGCCAGAGCACTGTCATCCTATCTGTGCACTAGCAGATTAGATTTGCAGACTTCTTTACTAGTTGCAGCTAGCCATCACATTGTCTTGTGCATCTGCTGGTGTGGTTAGTATTCTCCATATTCACCCAATCCTTAAACTATGAGTAATTGGTGGTCTAAAGCCTTGTAGTCTGGGGGTGTTCACGCATATCTGGAGTTAAGCAGAGTAGAAGTGGTTATCTGGATTGAACAAGCACCATTCCTTCCATTTATCCATTTGCAACAATAAGTTGAATTTATATGTTCCCAAGCATCTTCGAGCTACAAAATAGGAGAGTTTCTTGGGGTGATAACAGGCCCTCCTTGGATTTGAAGGTAGTCTTCCATACATTTGTGGGCTCTATTGGAACCTAGTGATAGTCAGACTTCAAATCAATCTCACTGAAATAATTGGCCCTCTTGAGCTAGTCAACGTCATTAATTAATAGGATTGTATACATGTTTCTGATAGTGATTTTGTTTAGTGCCCGGTAATCAATGTAGAGCCTAAAGTTCCCATCCTTTTTTGTACCAGTACAATTGGGCTCCCACAAGGTGAGGAACTTTGTCAGATGTCGTATTTTTTGCAGTAACGCCTAGATTTGCCGCTCGATTTCTTCATTTTCTAGAACGGAGCGATTGTATATCAGCCCATTAGGTAGAGGTGCTACGAGAGTCAGATCAATCAAATGCTTGACCTGATAGTACAAGGGTAACCATGTGGGTGAGGAGAAGATGCCCCTATATTCCTCCACGACCTTATCCACTTGCTTCTACTGCGTGGAGGAAACCTTCCTTGGGGCCATGGATGTGGCCATGATCTTCCCCTTACTTTGAGAGAAATTTAGAAATAAAACAAATTTCCCAGACTAGGAGATTATCTTACTGCGTTTCTTAGCAGAAATCAAAGATATGATAGTAGGCGGGGCTACCTATGGTATCTTGTATAACTTGTTTCCCAAAGTAATAATAAAAGTATGAAGCCTGGAATCATACACAACATGATGCTCCCATAAGTATGGTTGGCCTAATAATACATCACAAACTTTAAGAGGAGCAACGTCACAGAGTACCTCATCCGTGAAGGGTTTGATGTTGTAGGGAAGATGTAATTGCTAGCTGATGCGGAGATCCTGTCCTTGGTGGAGCCACTCAATCGTGTATGGATGTGGGTGTAGTGTGGTCGGTAAGACCAACCACTTAATGACCTTTGTTGAGATGAGGTCCTTTTGGCTTTTGCTGCCAACAATGAACTACAACATAGGCCCTTTCACCCACATCTATGAATAGAAGAGACTACTCCCCTTGCTCTAGATCTTTGGGATTAATCTTCTGGAACTTGGTGGTGAAGATGGTGGTGCTGGGATTTGCAACAATAATCTACTTCCCTTTGTCAATCCCTTTGTCGAGGTCTGACTCAGAGTCTAAACATGCATTTGACTTTAAAGCCTTCAGCTTAGCCACCAGTGATTGCTTGGCGCGACACTCACTTGTGTTGTGAGTGGGGCTCTTATGGAACTCACACCACTTCTCGGTGTCCTCCTTCGTCTTCATGGTGCTATTATTTGTTGCCGTCTTCAATGGGTTGCGTTGAGTTACCGTTCATTAGCTTTGTCCTTTGTTGTGCAGTTTGGTGGCGCCTTTTCCATGCTTCAGATTTGTAGATCTAAATTCTCGTCTCTTATGTTTAAATTTCTACGTGATCTTAACAATGTATCGACAGGCGATGCTAAACAAGGAGATGTCGAAGCACTCCATCTTGTCCTGGATATATTTTTGTAGACAGTCAAGGTACTTGAGTACCATATGTTGCTTAGAATCATTGATACCCAACTTTGTACGAAGGGTATGAAAAATATTTGTGAACTCTGACATGGTGGTGCTGGGATTTGCAACGATAATCTACTTCCCTTTGTCAATCCCTTTGTCGAGGTCTGGCTCAGAGTCAAAACATGCATTTGACTTTAAAGCCTTCAGCGTAGCCACTAGTGACTGCTTGGCGCGACACTCACTTGTGTTGTGAGTGGGGCTCTTATGGAACTCACACCACTTTCCTGTGTCCTCCTTCGTCTTCGTGGTGCTATTATTTGTTGGCGGCTTTAATGGGTTGCCTTGGGTTACTCCTCATTAGCTTTGTCCTTTGTTGTGTGGTTTGGTGGCGCCTTTTCCATGCTTCGGATTTGTAGATCCAAATTCTCGTTTCTTATGTTTAAATGATCTTAACAATGTATCGGCAGGCGATGTTAAACAAGGAGATGTCGCGCCAAGGTACTTGAGTACCATATGTTGCTTAGAATCATTGATAACCAACTTCGTACGAAGGGTATGAAAAATATTTGTGAACTCTAACATGTCTGGGTCCCTTCCCTACCGCAGTGTGAGTATGAAAAATATTTGTGAACTCTAACATGTCTGGGTCCCTTCCCTACCGCAGTGTGGTCCATTTTATGTACTTATCTTCATAGCTCCTGATAGGGTAATATTGTTCCTTTAAGGTGTTTTAGAAAGAATTCCAAGTGAGTGTGGTTGAAAACAGTGAGGGTTCCCTCTCGTCCCTCTACTCACAGTAGGTTTCCCACTACTTGGGTACTTCCGAATTGTATCAAAAAGTGTGTCACTGTGATTGGCCACCAGATGCCTTTGTTGGGTGAGGATTGTGCCAACAACGTAGTCGAAGGCGTCTATCTCAATTTCAAATAGTTGTTGCAGGTCTATGAATGCGAGTACATGTGTATACCAGAGTTGGTGCTTCAGCTCAATGAACGCCTTTAAAATTATTTGTTGAGTAAGTACGTTGAAAATTGTGTGGGTTATCAATTCACTCATATAAGATCAGCGCCACAATGGACATTGGTCTTCATGCTAAGAAATGAAAAATGATCGAGCCTTATCCTCATCAATGACCTTCTCGAAAAATTAATCATATTTCAACTTTAATCATAGTTTAACTTAAAATTTAACTAAAAATAGTGTATATTCCAAAATATTTATTTTATTATTATAATATTTATTAATGTATTTAGTTATATTATGAATTTATTATTTGTACACTGCGGTATTTGTTAATGTGTTTAATTATATTATGAATTTATTAATGTACGCAACGATTCTCATAAAGGAAGAGTTGTGTAAGTCACGTTCAAATGCGGAACGATTGATGTGGTATGAAATGAAAATAAATGGTTGAGTAAGTGGATTGAAAATTATGTGTGTGGTATTAATTTACTCGCATAGCAGATTGAAAAATAAATCGAGCCTTATCTTTATCAGTGGTCTTGTTAAAACGGGTATGTGGTGTTTATACGTTTTAAAAAGAAAATGAAATATATTTTGCAAGGAAATTTAATTAATTATATTTCACTTAATTTTGTTTAGTAGTGTAAGTAGCAATAGCTCTCAAAATGAAGTTTGACTAAAAGTGGAAGTTTTGGGTTTAAATTTTTTATTTTTTTTTTTGAGAAAATCAAGTACCCATGAGAAACTAAACACATCCTAAACTCCTAAAAAAGCCATGTGACTAGAAAAGCTAAACAAAAACTCCTAAAAAAGCCATGTGACTAGAAAAGCTAAACAAATCATAAGCACCCAAAATTTACTAATAATTAAGTGTTTTTTAAATCCTTTTAAGTTAAAAAAAAACCATATCACTTAAAACTTAACCCAAATTTATATATATTCCAAAATCTTTTTTTATTATTATATTATATATTATGTATTTAAGTTATAATTATTAATTAATTATGTCATAAATTTTTATATATATTCCAAAATCTTTTTATTTTATATTATAATATTATTGTTATTAGTTATAATTATTAATTAATTATGTCATAATAACGCTTTTTCAGGGTTGAATTTACACTGACATTTCCGAATTTTAAGTTAAACAACTAAATTAAATTAAATCCACAGTGGAATTAATTAATAAATATTAATTTAATAATTTCATTTATCACTGTGATTTAATTTATATATTTAAAAAAATTAAAAATAATTTTTAACACATTAATTTTTTTTAGGATGGATCGGATTTACAAATTTTTTTGAGTGGAATATTAATTAATTAGTATTTAAAATATTAATGACTAAAACTGTAACTATTTTTTTTAATAAAACTATTATTGGATTGTCGTATATTTTTAAATATAAATTTTATT
>APFE031559090.1:2216-37508 GCA_000404065.3 Pinus taeda
ACCTGCAATCCATAGACATGATCCATATGTCTAAAAATAGACATAGTCTAAAAATAGACTTGCGCCAAAAATAGCCTTTGGGCCCACTTAGTGAAGGCGACTCCTTTCCACTAAGCTCCATCATCTTGTTGCATTCTCAACAAGCATTTATTGTTGCACACTTTTCAACACATATCCTCTATCCTCAAGCATGGAAATGGATACCAAGTTCTTCGTCAATCTGGGTACATGCATAAAATTCTTCAAGGTGAGTGGAACTGCATGCTCCCTCTGAAAAGTAATAGTGCCCACACCGGTGACACTATACTTTGTTGAAAATAGCAACAAGAAATGCTAAAAATAGAAGTGCTAAAAATAACACTACTATAAATAGCAGTTTTGATACCAGTGCTGGATTGAGCAACAGGGAATGAAAAATGGAAGTGCTAAAAATAGGATTGTTATTTTTAGCAATTCGAGATGGATTCCTATTTTAGTTAGTCCCTAGACTAAAAATAGGAAGTAAAATTTGAATTCCAACTTAACAACTGTTTGAAAATGAATTAATTAATTCACCATGAGTTAATTAATTGTGAAAAGTCAAACATGAAGTCTATGTGAGGACATGCAATAGTTTCTCCATTAATTGAGGAATTTATCCATCAGTTAAAGAGATAAGGATGACTTCTAATTTGAGTTGTAATTAGTTGGCTCAGTAGCTAAGTCAAGTCCAGTTAGATTGATTTAAATAGTTTGTTTAAATTAATGTGAGTTCAGTTAGTTAATGCATGCTTGCATATAACTGCTGCACTTCAGATAACTGAATATTCTCTCATGAATAACTCATGCATGTCAGTTCAGATAGAGAACTACTTGAGATCAGAAGAGGGATAGTGTACTATCAGTTGGATGGATTTTTCCTATAAAGAAAACTCATCCATGGAGAATGATTTATCTCCTTTAGAATTGCGCAATTAGATCAGAGGTTAGTGAGTGTGTGAAGAGGCCAATTCACACAGGTGGTAGCACTAGACCCCAAGGAAAATTGTGCAAGGAAATAAAAGGCTTGGAGGGTAGAGGATAAGGTTGTGAGAACCTTTGACTATCTATGAGCAACATTGATTGATTGTAGAGAGAGCAGGATAGCTTGTGAGCTGATTCTTTTTGTAATCTAAACATATTTCCACTTGTATGATAATATAGAGTTGGGGTTTTAGGATGAGGCTTTCCCCGAGTAATTTCTTCTGTGTTATGTGCGATTGATTTCTCATTCTTAGTTATATATGTTCTCTTGATCTTGCTCAATTCGATTAAGCTTCCGAAAAGTGTTGTAGAAGTAGATCTTGTATTGTGTTTTAATATATTGCATAATCTGTTGGTCTACAGTGGGATTTCTACATGGTATCAAAGCAAAGGTGATCAAGGAAGACCAGTATACAAGAAGGGATAAGTTTGAAGTTTGTGATTCTTGAATATATAAATCGAGTTCTTATCACATCTCTATGTCACCTATGGCGTTCAATGGTTTAAGACTCAAATATTCCCTTGATGGCAATTCAAATTATATAGCCTGGAAGGATCGCATGGAAGTAGTATTGGAGGATAACAGTCTAAAGGACTTCATTGATGAAGAAGTCCCCAAGCCAACTCATGTAACTCAATTAGCGGAATGGAGGAAATGTGTGGCTAGAGCAAGGAGGATTCTTCTGGAGGGAGTTCAAGACCACATAGTCTCAAGTCTCCATGGGAAGGAGACATCATTTTCAACGTGAAAAACATTGAAAGAACTATATCAAAATAGCAGGGATCAGAGGAAGCTGGCACTGAAGGACAAGCTTCGAAAGATCAAGTGTGAAAAGGGTGACACAATCTCTACGTATATGAACAAGATCACCACATATAGGGATGAGCTTGGAAGTGTAGCGATCATGACAGTGGATGATGACATGGTGAGTCTTGCACTCCTCGGTCTTCCTAAGAGCTGGCATAGCTACTAGGATTCGGTTAGTGGAAGAGAGAAATTTCCAAATTGGGAATGACTTTGGTCGGATCTAATGCATGAGGAGATAAGAAGAAGCACTAGAGATGGTTCTTCATCCATGGAGGATGAAGAAAAATTGTGCCTTAGCAACCAAGGCGAAGAAGGGGAAGGAGAAGGATTCTCTTTCCCAATCCAATTCTTCCCAAGGTGGGAAGAATTTGACAAATCGAAAGTGTGATGCTTTCATTGTCATGAGGTGGTCCATTTTGCTACAAATTGTCCATTAAGGAAATACAATAAGGGATCTGTGGAAGGATTAGAAAGTGAGGCACTGGCATCACAGTTCAAGTTAGATTTCACACTGTTCGCATGCATGGTTTCATCCATAGTGGGAAGTGGCTAGCTTCTTGACAGTGGAGCTTCTTTCCACATGACCAGCGACAAGAGTTTGTTCAATACTTTGGAGGATAAATATCTCTAGATACTCATAGCGATGGGTAATGATGAAAAGTATAGTGTCTCAGGTGTAGGCACGATTGTTTTTTAGAGGGAGCATGGAGCTTGTGTTACCTTGACTGATGTCAAGTATGTACCAGGACTGAAGAGAAATTTGGTGTCGATCGCGATGCTAGAAGATAGAGGCTATGATGTAGTCTTCAATAAGGGAAAGGTTGTCCTTAGACACATCATCACTAGAGAGGTGAAGCAGATCGCTTCACGAGTCAAGAACCTATATGCTTTAGAGGTTTAAGATGCATGCAAAACCTTGAGGATCAAGGCAACTAATGGAGACTTTGTGGTTGAGAGGGAGAGTACATTACCTCTCAACATGCAGAAGAAGTCTCAGACAATTGTGGAGGAGCCACAATTGGTGAAGCAACTTTAGGAGGTTATGGACAACCACAAGTGGAGAAGTCGAGAGGAGATCGAGTGGAGGCATCCACTCATGTAGAGACCTCCAGTAGGGGGAAATTTTGATTCAAGTGGGCAGAGGGATCACATGCATCCGTACCTCCAGGTGGGAGGTGGGGCAATGTGGAGTGATAGTCCCAAGAAGGTTGAAATAGGGGTAGGATCCTTGAGGTACCCAACCTCTTTGATTAGACCTTGCTAGAGGAGCCTCAATGAGGAGTAGTAGGACTGGCTCAGTGGGTAGAGGCATATGCAGATGGAGCAGCAGAGCGAGCTACAATGCAGGAATCCCAAGAAAGTGCAGAGTTAGCAGGCTGCAACAATGCAAGAGGCACAAGAGTGTTGCACCAGTGCAGGATGGCATAGAGAGGTGTGCAATGGTGCAAGATGCATGGAGTGTTGTAGCAGCTTAGAGGTCAGAGAGGGAGCACTTGTCAGCGGTAATGGAGCTTCACCATCAGAGTATGTTTCTAGCCCAACAAAGAGGTCAGTTAGGAGTTTTTTTTGTTTCTAGAGTTGCTGGAGCAACCACACTTGGGAGAAGTGTTGCATGCAGAACATTCCAAATGTATAGGATCGGGTTCAAGTTGAATGCCTTTCTTGTTGAGAGGGAGTGTTGAAAATAGCAACAAGAAATTCTAAAAAAATAAGTGCTAAAAATAACAGTACTATAAATAGAAGTTTGGGTACCAGTGCTGGATTGAGCAGTAGGGAATGAAAAATGGAAGTGCTAAAAATAGCATTGCTATTTTCAGCAATTCAGGATGGATTCCTAATTTAGTCAGTCATTAGACTAAAAATAGGAAGTAAAATTCGAATTTGAACTTAACAGCTATTTGAAAATAAATTAATTAATTCACCATGAGTTAATTAGTTGTGAAAAATCAAACATGAAGTCTATGTGAGGACATGCAACAGTTTCTCCATTAATTGAGGAATTTATCCATCAGTTAAAGAGATAAGGATGAGTTGTAATTTGAGTTGTAATTAGTTGGCTCAGTTAACTGAGTCAAGTCCAGTTAAATTGATTTAAACAATTTGTTTAAATTATTGTGAGTTCAGTTAGTTAATGCATGCTTGCATATAACTGCTGCACTTCAAATAATTGAATATTCTCTCATGAATAACTCGTGCATGTTAGTTCAAATAGAGACCCAGTTGAGATCAGAGGAGGGATACTGTACTATCAATTGGATGGATTTGTCCTCTAAAGGAAACTCATCCATGGAGAAGGATTTATCTCCTTCAATATTGCGCAGTTAGATCAGAGGTTAGTGAATGTGTGAAGAGGCCAATTCACACAGGTGGTAGCACTGGACCCCAAGGAAAATTGTTCAAGGAAATAGGAGGCTTGGAGGGTAGAGGAGAAGGTTGTGAGAACATTTAACTGTCTATGAGCAACATTGTTTGATTGCAGAGAGACTAGGATAGCTTGTGAGCTGATTCTTTTTGAAATCTGAACATATTTCCACTTGTATGATAATATAGAGTTGGAGTTTTAGGCTGAGGCTTTCCCCGAGTTATTTCTTTTGTGTTATGTGTGATTGATTTCTCATTCTCGTTTATATGTGTTCTCTTGATCTTACTCAATTCGATTAAGCTCCCGCAAAGTGTTGTAGAAGTATATCTTGTATTGTGTTTTGATATATTGCATAATCTGTTGATCTACAGTGGGAATTTCTACATACTTACTTTCATCACCCATCTCAATATGCATCTTGAGATCTTTCTCCTCTATTTCACTCAATAACTTTTTATCGTCAGTCATGTGGTAAGAAGCTCCACTATCTATGTACCAGAAACTTCCCATCATTGAAGACACCATGCATGCAATGAGGGATAAGTCCAATTTGAATTGGGGGGCCAAAGACTCACCTAACACTCCTCCTAAGTAATTCTCCTTGGACTTCTTCAGTGGACAATTTGTACCAAAGTGACTCGTCTTGTGAAAATGAAAGCATTTATCTTTCTTCATGTCCTTCTTCTTACCTCCATGATAAGAATCTGATTTAGAACAAGAAATTTTACCTTTCCCCTTCCTTGCCTTCATCAGTAAGGCACAATTCTCTTCATCATTATTCTTGGATGAAGAGCCATCCCTAGTGTTCCTCCTAATCTCATCCTGCATCAAATCTGACCATAGTTGTTCCCAAATCGGTAACTTCTCCTGACCATCAATAGAGTCCTGATAACTATGTCAACTCTTTGGGAGTCCAAGAAGAGAAAGGCTCACCATATCCTCCTCCAAAATTATGATTCCAACACTTCCAAGTTCATCCCGACATTGAGTGAACTTAGTCAATTACTTTGGAATCATCCCGCCTTTCTCCATCTTGATTTTACGAAGTTTATCCTTTAGTGCCAACTTCCTTTTATCACTGTTATTTTGATACAAGTCTGTCAATGTTTTCCACATAGCATGTGGGGTTTCCCTTCCATGGAGACTCGAGACAATATGATCTTGAACTCCCTCAAGGATTATCCACCTTGCCTTCGCCACACAATTCTTCCACTTGGCCAAGTTCTCTACATGAGTAGATGTTGGCTTAGGAATTGCTTGTTCAAAAAATTCCTTCAAGCCATTGTCCTCTAGCATAACCTCCATCCTGTCCCTCTAGGCTATGAGATTCAAGCTGACTTCCAAGGCATACTCAGGCCTCAACCCATGGAATGCAATCCACCAATCCTGAAGTATGTATGCAAATTTGACTTTCACCTATAACCCAGAAACTCAAAATAGTTTGAAATGTCCTCTAAAGAGATGATTTTAAATCACCGATATCTCCCTCATCCGAACTTTGATTCAACTGATTTTGTTTTTGAATTTGGGTATGTTTTCCCAAGAAATCCATATCCATCATTTGTTTCTAAAAAATTTGCACAAAAATTCTCATATCTTCTTTGCAAACATTGAGCGCAAAAAATAATCTTGCTCCAATACCCTGTAGAAAATCTTGTAGATTCACAAGCTCATGTAATTTGCTAAAGCAAGAGACAAGAATCTAACTCTACTCTTTACAGTGGAAGCCCATAAATATCGAGCAAACAATAATAAATTGAGGAAGAGAATCAAAGGCATATAACACAATAAATATCCTGGGAAAGCCACAACTCAAAACCCGACTATCTATTTTGTATTAATTTTGAAAATCAAGATGAAATTACAATGAATTTTCTCTCTAGAACAATCCCAACACCCAACAAATTCAATATTCAACTCATAAGCAAGCTCAAGGCCAAATCTTAGCCTCTTCACAAGCTCTGCAAGTCTCTATTCCAATGTGTAATTCCTATGAAGGATAACTTGTATTTAAAGGGAAACAAAGCCTCTAAAAATAATGCAATCCCTCAAGGATCAGTTCCTAAATACATGCACTATCAGTGAAACTAAAAAAAATCTAACACAAATAGTACAATGTCCCTACATCTCTAGTCTCAACTGGGTCTTTATCAGAATCGACATGCATGAATTTCTGATGAGTAAATATTCAGTTAACTAGAGTAGCATTGGTGGAGTTAATTAGTGTCACCACTAACTGTGAACTCACTATTAGTTCTCTCAATCAGTTTGAGAACTAATTTAACTTAGCTGACTCATGAAACTGAGTCCTCTATATTACAACTCACAATTAACACACACTAGACTCCTACAAAGTAGGGAGAACATATACATGACTTCCAAAAGAATTCCAACTCAAATTTCCTAAGTTAAGTAAGTTTAATAAACTCAATTTAACTATTTTAAGTTTATGAGAATAGAATTCAAATTTAATTCATAGTTTAATTCAAGGACAAATTAAACTGGTAATTTATTGTTGCCATTTCTCAACAATTTACTGAGGATTGTTTGGTGTTGTGGACAACACTATATGAACCTCAGAATTTTTATCATAATATTGTGCTTGTTAAAAAATATATCCACTTGTTGAGGCTTGGGATGTGATAATAAATTTCCCTAGTTGAGCAACTAATCATCTCATAACATCAGAATAAATGGAATCGATGACACCATCATAATGTTGTCCTAGTTTGGGTCATGGAGATGATACAAAGGTCAAGGATCATTTGGAATGACATCATATAAAGTCCATAATTGAGAATAAATCAAATTAAGTTTTTGAGAATGTAAAATTTTCTCCTCAATAGTTTCCCCATTCATGGTGACATCCTTGGCTATAGGTGGAAGCAAGGATTGAGTAAACTAGTCATTGAAGTCTTGAATTGTCTTTTTTTTTATACCCTTTTATATTCATTTCCATCCTTTTCATGATATTTTTCTTACATTTTAAAGTTTAAAGGTCACTTTAGATATGTTAATACATAATAAAAGGTATCATTCATTCATGTTTTATTTTCTATTGTGTCTTTATGAAATTTAATCAAAACATCTCTATAGTTACCGAAATGCACTCATTTTGTAGTTAACCAAAGATTTGTGTAGCTACATCCATGGTTAGATATATTCCAACATATTTTAGGAGGAACAAAGGATATAGGTAGAGGGAAATTTTTGACATATGGACATCCAACTATTTTTTTATCTAGCTACACACAGGGTTAGAGAACTTTAATGGTCAAACTAGAAGTCAATTATAGTTAGAACAGTTGACCCTTACGCAAGGTTTGAAAGAAGATTGTGGCATCATCAAGTGAGCATGGGAATGAATGAGATAATATTGGGATCGTAATTTATGATGTGTCAATATGATATTTTCTCATGATTTTCTCTTCCAGTAGAAAATCATGAGAAGTACAATTCCTATTTTGATTTAGTCAGTTAGTTGTCAAATATAAACTTATTTCTCACCTTATAAGTCTTTGAACTATTATTTGAAAGAAATTATAAATAAACCTTGACATTAATTTTGTAATTATTTGCTTCTATTGAATACACTTGTTGTTTGTATCAATACAAGTACTTTGTTTCTAAAACTCAAATGTGTCTTTAATCGATCCGATTTGAATCCGCCACACCTTACACTCAACAGGAGGGCCCGATAGAGAGTTGTATGAAAATTTAGATAATTTGATTCATTGTTATTTCAGTTACTTTTAATTGTATTTTCATTTAGTTCATTTTTATTATTTTGTAACTACTTACCATTTATTTTGTCTCACAAGATTAAGCACTCTTAAAATTAAAAACAATCAAAAATATTTTTTTTATTTTCATTAAGATTTTTCCACTTAGTCTCATATTCAGATGATTGAATTGATTCAGATCTTCATTGCACACATTAGTAATCTATCATAATTTAAACTTTATTTTATCTTTAATTCATGCAGTGAGTTTGATTTCGATTAGTTGGGTTTTTAAACAAGTTCCATTCTATTGATAGAATAGAATTTTAATTCATTGTAGTAGATCAATATTTCATTTTAGTAATTAGATTAGATCTCTTTATTTGATGCCATCAGAATAATCATTTTTGATTCAATGCAATTAGAAATAGTCTTTTAAATTTGATGAAATTATATTATTTATTTCAATTCCCTGCAGTTAGATAGTCTTTCAATTCGACCTTGTTTTTAAAATAATACTTTGTCTTTCCAAGTTTGACAGAAAGAACATGTGTGTGAAGTTGAAATGACTTAATCTAGATTTAGTTTCCTTTAGCTTCCTTGTCATATCAAAATAAAAAATAGAACTCCTAGCATATATTGTGCACATTCACTTCATAAGTACACAAACCTTAGTTGACAATTAATGAAGTAATTTAACTACCAGTAAAAGTACCCAAAATTTTGGTGACATTGTTGTGGAAGTGTATATACGCCTTTAACTTTGGTTTTCATATCATATTAAATGCATTCATCCATACATGCATAGTTAAAATTATTTAGAGTGCATGTATAGAGAATGAGATTCTAGGGGTATATTTATAAGTAGAGGTAGAGGACGTATTTCAATACCAACATTGCCAACCATCCCCGCTAGACCATGTAGTGCTACATCATCCACAAACACTCACATTCCATCCATAGAAGGTAAAAATAAACTTCTTGAGGTACATAGGTTTGAATTTCAACCTAGGGACTTACCAATTTCCTCCATGTAAGTTGTAGTTGAAGAGCCTACATCCCCTACTAAAGAAGTTGTATTTCTCTCTTCAACAAGTGAAAAAAATCCTAGGACAGGAGTTAGAAGTGCCTAGTGAGAAAGAGGAAGAAACTTTTTCTGATATACCATTAGTAGAAGAACCAGAGGACAAAGCAGAAAACCCTATTGTTGAACCTTACATTGGTTCTGAGAAATCTACAATGGCAAGAGGCGGGGGACGGATAAGTAGAAAATGTAGATGGTGAACTTAGGATTGGTGGAGGAAGAGTCTAAGGAGGAAATAGAGGAGGTGGAAGAGGTAGTATAGGTAGAAGGGGAGAACAAGACCCTTATGGATTCCCTATCTATGATGAATATACCACAACCACTATGAAAAACATCTCATTTTCTATTCTTCCCCATTTTCATGGCATAAGAATTGAGGATCCTAAGACATTTCTTTTTGAGTTTGAAGTATTATGTAGATCCTATCACTATTTACTTTATGCTCAAAAATTAAAGCTATTTCCATCCACTCTAAAATTTGGATCCCTTAAATGGTTCATGGATCTAGGAAAACACTCTATTAGAACATGGGATGAAATGAAGAGATTATTCCTAGAAAAATACAAAGATTATTGTATGCACTGGAGCCTTAAGGATGAATTATTTAAGATGATGAAAAGATATGATGAAAACCTTGAAGATATAGTGGAAAGGTTTTCCTACAATATTAAAAGGGATAAAATGTACAATTTAGATGAGGAGACATAAAAACTCTTTTGCTAAAAACTATAAGAGATGAGTGGATTTATCTTCTCAATTTAATGGGAAAAGGAGATATTTACCAACTATCATTTGATGAAATTTGTGAGTTGCACGAACATATTTCAAGAAGTAAGGCTAGATATGGTAAGAACCTAAGAGATCCAATCATGTCAAGAGTTAGCAAATCTACATCTAGAATAGTAAGTAGAGGAGAATTAGGAAATTTGCTTGATAATTTCAAAACAGATATCCTTGGAAATCTTAGTGAACAAATAGGTACTCTAAAAATACAAAAAAGAAAAAATATGAGGATTTTGCATTATCTGTTATTTTTCCTAGGTGTAGGAAAAAGAATGCTTTAAGAGAATTTCCTCTTGATAGTGTGGATATTTGTGTCATATGTGTTGAGAATCATGACACAAAAGAATTTCCTTCAATACCTGGGCTTAAGGTTGTCTTTCAGGATGAATATGGACCAATTCAAGCTAAATCAATTTATTTTATTGCTAAAACACCATGGCATTCTCAACAAACAAGTATGGCACAAGGTCCCAATACTCAATATCAATCATATGCACAACCACAAGAAATTGCAATTCCCCCATGCCTTGGCAATCTTGGCCATCTCAACCTCAAAACCCATATTGGGTACAAGGTTGGAAAAATGATTGTAGTAGAAATACTAAGTATCCTTAATTCCAACAACCATATACTCCATACCAACCTCAGTACTACCCTCCTCAACCTACTCAACCACCATTTCAAACACAACCATCAAATCAACCACTTCCATTACCATCCACTCCATTTTCTCAAAAATCCAAGCAACTACCTGCTCAACCACTTTTGAATCCAAATAACAAAAATCCTCAATAGCCCATCTATAATATTGAGGGTCAAAATTTTCAAGCCTTCATGATAGCTCCCCTAGGTTGAAATGATGTCCAACTTAGATCTAGTAATGTTTTGAAAAATAAATCACCACTAGTTGTCATCCAAGAATTCAAAGAGGATAAGGTTCCTAAAAACGAGACACTTCATGATCAAGAAAAGACTCCTCCAAAGGAAGATGTTCCTACACAATTAGATGACAACCAAATAAATCCAACGCCTACAATTCCTCTGGTAGAACAACCTTATGTTTCCCTACAAAATCCTCCTTTTCCTGAAAGACTCAATATCTGTAAGGGAGTAGAAATGAAAATTGTCTTACCTAAATATGATATGATAAATGAATTGAAAAGTATTTGCATAAAAATTACTTTAATCCAAGCTATAAAAGAAATACCTATATCTGCAAAAAAAAAATTTGATTCGTGCATTAAAAAACAAGGAAGAAAAAGAAGATATGTTAACAAAATTCAATTGGTGGGAAAAATTGTAGATACTATGATGGGGAAACATATAGTCCAAAAATATCTAGATCTCGGTATCCCTATTGTAAAAATCCACATTAATGGTATTGAAATTCCAACCACTTTGGTTGATTTAGGAGCATCCCTTAATATTATGAGCAAGCAAACTATGGATCATTTAAAGCTTCCCAATCTTTAATATACCCAAACTTTACTACAATTAGCAGATAGATCTGTTATCAAACGAGATGGTATATTATAAGATGTGTTTGTGTCTTTATAGTCATGGGAGTATCCTGTTGATTTTACGATTTTAACTCCCAAGAATAATCTAGGAGGCCATCCATTGATCCTTGGTAGACCTTGGATAGCTACAACCGATGCATTCATAAGTTGTAGATCTGGTTATATGTACATTTCTTATGGTAGCTCTACTGAGAAATTCACATTCTACCCACTTGCAAAAACATCAACTGAAGTAGAAAGTGATTTTTTGATAAATGATGAGAATGAAGACTTTGATGACATTCAACCAGTATTTACTCTTTCACAAATAGATGAAGATGATTAATTGATAAATTTGATGAATAATAATGATTCTGCTTCATATTGTGAGCAAGATCAAAATTTTCAAGAGAAATGTAATATTGAACATTTATCATCTCATCAAATCGCTTCACATTCTATGGAAACTTTTGGCAATTCCTTATAAGTAGAATTTTTTTAAGGAAAAACATTAAACATTAATAATAACATGGAATAATTTCAAAAGAAACAATTGATAAAGATCCTACAAAAACATGCTTTTGCATGTGCATGGGAATATATTTATATGAAGGGAATTGATCATAACACATGTATGCATCACATTTACATTTAGGAAAATTCCAAACAAGTTAGAAAACCTCAGATAATGATGAATCTCAATCAAAGAGAAATTGTTATGGAGGAATTACAAAAGTTGCTTAATGTGAATTTAATTTATCCAATATCAAATAGTCAATTGGTATAATATTTAGTGATTGATCCTAAGAAGAATGGAAAATGGAGAGTGTGCATTGATTATATGAAATTGATTAAGGCTACTTTAAAATATCATTTTCCCCCACCCTTCATAGATCAAGTACTAGATATTTTGGCAAGGAGGAAATGTTTTTCATTTCTTGATGGTTTTATTTCATATAACCAAATCCAATTGGCACCATAATATCAATACAAAACAACCTTAACATGTACATAGGGTACATATGATTATATGGTACTTCCTTTTGGTTTATATAATGCACCTACAAAATTTCAAAGAGAATCTTTAGCTATATTTATTGATCTAATTAATTAAGGCCTGAAGAATTAGCCTAAAACCTAGATCATATCAGTCATTTAATTGATTGATAGAAGAACATAGAGAGAGAGTCGTCTCCAAGGATAATGGGGCTAGACCTTAGCTTAAAAGTGGTTTGTGGTTACCTCTGGGATTTCTCTCCTCATCTTGGAGAAATTTACGGAGTGCTAACATAGTGGCACCATTGTTGGGGAATAAAAGGATTCATCTTCTCTGGAAAAAGTCATCAAAGTTTCAGATCTGGTTGTTGATGGTGGACAACAGTCAGACATATGAAGGTTGAACCATTCACCTATCGACTCCAATCAAATTTCAACCTAATCCAAAGACTCTTCTAACAATAGGATCCATAAATCAGGGTTTCACTAGCAATTCTATTGGTTCGAGATGGATCACAGATTTTCAAGGTATGCTCCAATGCATCACATTCATATTCTAGGCTTTCCAAATCACATGCCTTGTGTATATTGGAAAACTCATTTGCCAAAATTTAGAGATAAAAAAGGAGATGATGTTGCTCTTCATTTTTCCAAGTTTCACGTGCATGTGTGTAGACTTAAGGTTCAATTTCATGAAGATTGCCTAATGAAAATGTTCAGGGATACCTTTTAGGGAAAAATGAGATTTTGGTATGAAGGTGATGAGCCCCATAAATGGGTAATTATATGGGCTCATTTCACCTCCTAACCTATTCAAATCAACCATTCTCTTAGCTTATTGTATGATTTTCTTATTATATTTATGCTTATAGGGTGAGTTTAGTTAGTTATTATGCCATGTCTAACATGTATTTAAAGCAGATTATTGATTGATTTCGAGGTCAAAGTCAAGGATTTAATGGTCAAACTACAACAATAACTCGAAGTAGATAGAGGAGAGGACTTATAGGAGGGAATCCCCCTCATTTATTCCTCCTCACTTTGAATTCCCCTTCATTCGGATCGGAGTACAAGCAGCCGAATCATGCACTAGAAGGCAATGGAGCAAGTGGAAGATGATTGAGAGTTATCTCGAGTTTTGGGAGCCAAGCCTCCCTGATTTTAAGGAAGCTATTGGTAGCTTTAGATATATAAGTAGAAAGGCTTAGGACCTCACTAGGGTCAGACTTTTTTTGCTTGTGTAAACTCTGCTCAAATTTCGAGCTTATTATTTTGTGATAGTTTCATGTAATCTTGCTATCGTTTTGATGATGAAGATGGAATCCCTTTTGAGCTAGCACTGAGTTACCTCAGAGGGTTGAAGCTCTTGGGTTAGTGCCCAATCCAAGCATCCAAGCTTCTCTTTACTTGTATTTTTATGCTTTACTTCAATTTGTAGATTAATTTGTTGTTAGATGTATTTTGCTTATGGTTAAAAATAGGTTGCTTTTGGTGATTTAGTAGCTTGATTCCATTTATGCTTTGTGTAGTAGGTTAAGCAGTGAACAGAGAAGATTAAAAAGGCTAGAAATAGTGCCTTGGCCTCTCTTCCTCCCTCTGGGACCATGATTTGAGGCAAAGACCTTCTTGCTGCCCCCAAAAACTCATATTTTCCTCATTCATAGGACTTCTAGTGTTTGCAGCTCTCTAGTAGATTGATATTCCAGTTTTGCTTTGCTTTAGATCTCCTTTATCATGTTCACTTCTTTATTTTCAATATTCCTCTTTCATGATTTCCTTTCTTGTAGCATTTCCCAACATTTCCTTCTACACATCATAGTTTAGGCCATTTTAATGCAAAACTTTGTTTTTCCTAGGATACACTCATTTCATTGGTTGCTTGATTTTCTTGGTTGACTATCAGTTTATATGTGGAAAATCTCTTCCAGCAGTATGCCAGCTTACCAGTGATCATGCCCTCCATCTGATCCATGCCCTATAGGTCTCCCAAACCTCACCTCAATTCTACCCTAGTTTCCTGCATTTTTCATAAAACTTCTTCCTCTCTCCTTGAGAAAACCCAATCATCTTTCTCTCTCCTGGTGATTCATGGAAGACAATCGGCACCCTAACACCTCATTCCAACCTTCATCCACCTTTTCCACCCACTCTCACACCCTCAAAACAGTGAAAATTTCTCTCGGCCTCCTCTTGTAGGCCTCTTGTAGTTTCCTTGTTTTCCTCCTATAGTTTCCCTGTGTCCTCCTATAGTTTTTCCTGTAGGCTTTCTTTTGAAGGCCGAGTGTGGGAAAAGCCTCTAGAAGGCCATCTAAGACCTCCTAGAACCCATCCACACCATCCTACCTCCTCCTAAGCCACCTGTTCACTGCCACACTCACACACAATAAATTAGATGTATGTTGAATTCACATAAAAACACATAAAAATCCAAAAATATATTTTTTGCTTATTTACTTCCAGAAATAGCATGGTTAGATGTTTTTTACTTCCTTGAGTAGGTAATGGCATTTCTTTCATGTTTTTCATAGTGTTTTTGGAAAAGTAGAATTAGCTTGTTACTTAGGGTTTACTAGGTTTTGCTTTGCATTCTAATATTTCTCCTTTCTGTAGTTAGAATAGCATTTGTAGAGTAATCTTTCTTTCCTTTCATCACACATAGAGCTTCTTCTTAAATCTATAGAAATTTGCTTGAGCTCCTAGTGATCTTGCACCAGCTGACCAAGTGACAACCTATATTTAGAACTAGTACTTGTGCATACAACACTGATGCTTCCATGTTTGTTACGAACTATTGGGTTAATAAAAGTAAAGTTGGCAGCCCAGGAGTTGCAACATTCTTGCTACAATACTGGCACTCACCACATTTTGGCGTCGTTTCCAGGGAAGCTTCAAAGTATTCTGTGATTACTTCTTTCTTCTATTTTCTATTGCAACATTCTACTAATAGTTTATTTCAACAAAAGTAGACTAGTCATTTCTTTTCTTTTAGTTCTGCATTTCCTTGCTCTCCTTTCCAATTATGCAAATTTCATTCAGCAAGTTCATTTCATCTAGTTGAAATTTGTTTTTTTCAATCAAAATTTTAGTTTCTGCAGGTACTTTCAGTGTGGGGAAAAAGAAACAAAAACCAACCAAAAATATTTCCTTTCATGCCTCGTAGGAATAGAGATAACTCAAGAAAATTTTTCCCAACACCCCCACTGCTTCACATAGCCAATCTTCTCTCTTCTTCGGTTGCTGCAATCAAGAAGAACCCTTAGGTGAATAGCCAGAGATATTTGAAGAACCTATAGGGGAAGAAGAAGAAGAAACCATTCCTCTGGAGACAATGGCTAAAACAAAAATGCTAAGGGAAAATGGAGAGAGAATAGAGGGTACCTTCCCCATTTAGGAGACCAATGGGGACACCAAAATGAAGAATATAAGTCCTTCAGCCCTACCTCACTTCCATGGCCTGACTACAGAAGATCCTAACACCTTCTTGTTCAAGTTTTTTGTCATTTGTCGAACTTATGACTATGTACAAGATGAGAAAAAGTTGAAATTGTTCCCTTCTACTCTCAAGGACGCAACACTATGCTGGTTCGTGGGATTACCTGGAAATAACATCACAAATTGGGCTTAGATGCAGCGGGTCTTTAACAACAAGTATCGATACTATTGTAGGTCAAAATATACTAAAGAAGAAATCTTCTGAATGACCATAGGAAGTGATGAGTCCCTAGAAGACTATGAAGAGAGGTTCCAGGTCAGTTACAAAAGGGTCGGGTGTACACTTGACCCTAAATCTCTGAAGTTTGTCTTGCTCAAGGGAATTCGGGAAGACCTTTTAGACACCCTCCATCTATTGGCCAAGGGAGACATCTACCAACTATCCTATGAGGACATAAAGACTATTTTTAGAAACCATTCTAGAGCAGCCAGAAAGAACAATAGGGGGAGTCAACCCATAGCTAGTGCATCTTCTTCCAATTCACCCATTAAAGGTGAAATTGGAAACATGTTGGAAGACTTCAAGAGTGAGATGTTGTAGACTCTTGCCATGCAAATGGATACCTTACGTATCAAAAGAAAATAAGAGGAAGTAGAGAGGGATTTGGCCATTTTTTGCCTTAGATGCATTAGGAGGCATCCTAGGAATGAATGCCCATTGAACTCTATAGAGGTTTGTTCAGTCTGTAAAGAAAATAATTCTACAGATAAGTGCCCTTCCTTTCTCAGACTTAAATTTATATACCAAGGGGCTGAAGGAGTCACTGAACAGATCTATTACATAAACCAAAGGAGGCCGCCTAGACCTAGACCATACTAGCAGGGGATGCAAGGGACATATCATACATACTACAACCCCAATGAAGTCACCTCCATACCTTCTTGGGGCCCCCCTGCTCATCCTTCCTGGTCCATGCCTCCTCCTTGGTCCTTTACATCTCAATATCATGCCCAACTAGCCACCCATTCCTTTCAATCCTATGCTCAACTGCAACCTCAGTGGAATGCATCTCATCAGGGGTGGAGGCCCCAATACAACTCTCTTCCTACTCTTCTACCTCCACCACCTGCCCAACCACAACCATTACCTTCTGGTCCACCAAGGCAACCCCAAATTCCTACCCAACCAAATTTGAACCTGAACAATAGACAAGCTCAACAAGTGTATAGTGGGGAACCATCATGCTGAACTTATGTTGTGGAGATTCAAGAAATTAACTTGTGATCTGGGAAATTTCTCTCAGATAGCCAGCCTCCACCCAGGGAGGTTGAGGAAGATAAAAAGGAAAGTGAACCTAAAGCAAATCCACCCTTTCCTGAGAGACTATCCATGACAATCTAGCCTGCACCATAAGAGATTGAACTCCTGGGAGAATTGAAACATTTATGTGTGAAGATACCACTTCTCCAAGCCATAAAAGATGTGCCTATCTACAATAGGTTGATCAAATAGAAGTGCTTTAGGCATCCAGTAAGGTACAAGAGAGATGCCCCAACCATCAATGTCATAGGACAACTATCCGACCTGATGTTGGGGCAGATAATCTGTCCAAAATATCTGGATCTTGGAAGTTTAGTAGTTGATGTCCAAATCAATGGCACAATGGTCCCACATACCTTGATTGATCTAGGAGCTACCATTAATGTGATGACAAAGGACACAATGCTCAAACTTAACCTCCAAGGCTCCTTGAGGAAGACCATGACAGTGTTGCAGCTAGTAGACTGCTCCGCAGTGACCCCTGAGGGGATTATGGAAGATGAGATGGTCTCCATCGATTCTTGGGAGTAACCTGCTAATTTCTTAGTTCTCCAGCCAAAGGCAAAGATCACTGGGTATCCTCTCATTTTGGGAAGACCTTGGTTGGCTAAAGTCAGTGCCTACATTAGCTGTCGAGCTCGAAACATGACCATAAACAATAGGCACATGTCCAAGCAGTTAACCTTGTATCCTCCTACCCAACCCTTGATAGAACATGATCTACCTCTCTGGTTGGAGGAGGACGATGAGGATGAAGTTTATTCTGCACCACTTTGTACATTCAAAATTTTTATGGGGGGGAACCGCAAGATGAGGATGACATGTTTTATCACTTAAAAAAGATCTGATATATGTAACTTTTCATCCTAGCCCGATGATAAAGGTAAATGTTAGTCTATGTTGTTTTCATATTGTTTTTTCCCTTAAAGTCTGAAGTTTTAAGAGGTCATGAGTCAAGTATATTCTTATCTACCATTGGTCCCCCTTCATTCACCATTGTTTCATATCCATGTGTCATTTTGTTAGCCACCACCAAGCCTTTTGGTAATTGCATAATGCATGCATTCTTTTAAAGTGTTTTCGCAGCGCATTTATTTTTTTTAGCAGTTTCGCTGCGCAAACCTTATTAGGTGATTTCACAGCGCATTATTCAAATTTCAAACTAACCGTGCTACGAAATCAAGGATTCATGCATTTCGCAGCGAATCTTTCCCGAAATGTCAAATCTGTTAGGTGAATCACAGGCTGTGTCATCTTGTGTCAGTTCATGTACTCCACTTATCATGTTCCACCACCCATCGCCATTATCACCACCATTAGATTTGTTGATACGCACGAATTACCATTTCCAAGAAAGGCCACCTTGCACAAGTCTTAATGATGATTGTAAGCCTTGCATGAATAACAAATCTGCAAGATTGCAATTTGAAAGATTACAAACGGCAAGATTTCAATTTTAAATACAAGTGTAATCAAGCGAGGCAGCAAATTCAAGTGAGGCAGAATTTCAAAAGAAGTTGAGTTTACAATTCAAACAGAACTAGTATTCCTTGTTTGCAAATATTTAAGATTTCATGGAGAGATCAATGGAGAAAAAAGAACACAGATCCAACAAATTTCTAAGGAATGAGCCCGAAGGCTTGGATATAGCACTGAGGAAGAAAGAGGTGGAGAAGGCGTTTAAAAAGGCCGGGTGTTGGAATTTTTGCAAGAAGTTACAAGGAGGGCATGCACAGGTAACCAAAGAATGTGCGCTTAATTTCATAGGTTTAAATTCAAAGGTAGCCATGATAGAATTGTAGGTCTCGCCAGAGATGATATCCACTGTGACAGAGATTCCATGAGGACAAGAGAACTGGTTCAAAAACTTCAAATTTGACATGAATCCTTGCAAGGAGTTTTTAAAGAAGTAGTTTGTAAATGCAAATTTAAGTAAGTCAGTGCCCAGGAGCTATGTCAAAGATTCTTATGCACATTTACTCACCTGTATACAAAAATACCTGACTTGCGAAGGAAGGTATAACAAGGTGTATTTGTACCATTTCAAGCTCCTTTTGCATTTCACAAGGAAGGTTTCCATTGATCTACCCTTTTATCTATTCGGTAGTTTGAGTAATATGTGTGACAAAGTACAATTGAGGAAGGAAGCTTATGAAACTTCTCAGTTTCATCATGGCTTGATTAAACTACTTGTCTTACATGAGCTTCAAAAGGTAGGCAAAGATTGGAATTCATTTATTTTTATGGCTGGTTTCAAAAGCCAGACTGGCCTCAGTCCTCTACCTGCAAGAGATTTTACAATAGCGGATCTTCAAACAGAAGCAAGAGCTAAGAGATTTCCAAAATTAAAAGCAAGGAAACAAGTGAGAGAGTCAGTACAGGCACTGATCATTCAAGACACACCTCAGCAATCAACTAAGGAAAAATCTCATCTTAAAAAGGTTGCACCTGAAGCAAGCACAGCTGAAGTAGTCTCAAGGAGAAGAACAAGAAGTCAGATGGTTGAAGAAAAAGGTAAAGCAGTAGCTGTTGAAGAAAGTCCAGTTTCAAAGAGAAATCTAAACGATTTATTGCAGGCTATTGACTTTGAGGAGTCCCCACTAGTTCAAGATGAATTGATGCAGTCAGAAAAAGAGAATACAAAGAAAACCAAAGCCTCAAAGAAGCTTAAGTTTGACGAGCAAGTTGAACAATTTGTTTTCAAACCCAGGAGACCCATAACAAGGAGATTTCAGCAAGTACAGGAGGTACCACCAAGAACAGAGGAAACAGGGGAAGAGATACAACGCCATCAAAGAAAGGACAAAGGAAAAACAGTTGCCACATCTAAAGAAGACAATATAGCAGACTTGAAAAGAAGATTGGAATTAGATAACCATGAGATTGCCAGACTGAGGAAAGCTGATAGAAGACATGCCATCATACAAGCTAATTATTACAGAATTAAAGCCTTATGGGAAGAGAATGCAACTATAGAGGTGGTTGACTGTAATACTCAATTCCATACTTGGACAGTGCCGACAATCAAAGAAGCAAAGTTCATCAAGATGATTAATATGCAATTAAGAGCTGGGAACAAGATTATGAAGAAACAAATAGAAGATTTAAAGGCATAGTTAAGCCAGCTAAAGGAACCTTCTAAATGAAATCACATTTTAGGTAAGATTATGTTTTGAATTTTGATGAGTTTGCTTAGTCTCATATTCTTGAAGAATTCTAAGTGTCCATTCAGTTTTGGAAAATCTAAAGGAAGTTTTGACAACAAAGTGTTCAATTAATAAAATTTTGGGTTGAGAACTATGTTTTTAAAACAACTCAGCAGTTTCGTAGCGCGCTACGAAATTGCTGAAGGTGATGATTAAGGCTCAGCAGTTTCGTAGCACGCTACGAAACTGCTGAAGCTAAAGGTTCCAATACAAATCAACCAATTTTGAAACAGAAGCGGGAAAATTTTGAAGAACAAATATATGCAAGGAAACATCCGAAGCTGCAACAATCAATCAGATTAAGACAGATGGAGAAATATGGGTTTGGATCCAAATTTGAATTTTGTCATAAAGTGATCATTTTAAGCACGGTTCAGATATGTTAAGACAGCCTGAATGCATTTTGGTTTTAAAAAAGCAGTGGACAACACATCAGTGAACATGGCCATCTGTCACATTTTGGAAAGCAAAGAGGAAAGACCTACTTCTGTGGATTCGAAAACCATAAAGACCGAGGAGCAGGGGTTGTTTCCTATATTTCAGCACAATGGGAAATATGTGGCATAAAAAAACAAGCGTGGAGTTTAAACTTCCATCACAGCCAAACTAACATGGAACCAGATGTCAAGGAATGGGAATCATTGTAACCAACGCTATTATTAGCGTGGCATGGTATTAGAATCCTACTAGATTTAGAACTCTGAAAAGTCTAGTTAAAGTTTGTTATATTAAATAAGTAGTTAGAAGTGGATTAGGTGTCATTAGAAGTAGATCTCGAGTTTCCCTCATGCTTGAGGAGAAATCTCGATTAGACAGGAGAAGAACTCTATATATAGTTGGAGCAGCAATGTAAAAAGGGTTGGAAATTTTATGAAAAACGCTAATATTTGGCTTATGTAAGACTCTATTTTGATAATACATGTTTGGCTTTACTTCTTAGGATTCATGAGGGATTTTATGTTCAGAATGTGTAATATTGTTCTTTTCCTAATTCTTGCAGTGGTATGAATGTGTAATCACTTAGAATTCACTTGAGGTGCTCTAACTTCCTGTATGCATTCATAGACTGTCTGGTCCTATCTGAGTTGGTATGTTCTGAATATTTTAAATGTCGACTACCCTGACCTCTATGTAAGGTTGAAATCATTGTCATATTGAAATTATGTTGACTCCATAAGCCCAATGGATAGTTGCTAAATGTGTTTCCACCATTCATATTTTACATTTGTTTCACAAGAGTTAGCCATCTTAACTATAATCAAAATCATTAACCCTTTTTGAGAGATCCCTCTCAGGTTGAGGAGGCTAAGCCTCAGCCTAAAGCAGGCTTGAAATAGTTACTTGAGGTCTTCCTGGTCTACAACCTTCCAGGGTCTGATTTTGAGATAACAACATGATTGAAAATTTGATTCAGAATCCACCTCCCAGTGTATCACCATTAGAAAACATAGTAAGAGAAACCCAAAACAACCCCTCATCTAATCTCTGTGTGGCTGACCCTACTTCTCTCTGTGGCCTAGAAAGATCATTGAAAATCAATCCATCCCTATCTACTTCCCAGGAGAAGGAGCTATGCAGCATACTAAGAAAACATCTAGATGCCTTTGCCTAGAGTTATAAGGAGATGAAGGGAGTGCACCCTTCAGTATGTACTCATCATATATACATCAAGGAAGATTGCAAGCCAGTCAAGCTACCTCAAAGGAGGATGAACACAGCACTTAAAGATATTGTTAAGGAAGAACTACAGAAATTGCTTAATGCATGATTCATCTATCCCATCTTTGACAGTGAATGGGTCTCTCCTTTGGTGTAGTGCCAAAGAAAAATGGTAAGTGGAGAATCTGTGTCGACTATCGGGAATTTAACAAAGCCACTAAAAAGGACCGTTTTCCTTTACCTTTCATAGATCAAGTGTTAAATGGACTAGCGGGGAAAAAGTTTTTCTCCTTCCTAGATGGGTTTAGTGGGTACAATCAGATTCAAATCAGCCCAAAAGACCAAGATAAGACCACTTTCACTTGTCCTTGGGGTACCTTTGCATATTGGATCCTTCCTTTTGGTTTATGTAATGCTCCAGCCACTTTCCAAAGAGCGCTATTAAGTATATTTTCTGAACTGGTTCATGATGCAGTAGAAATATACATGTATGATTTTACTCCTTATGGCTCTGACTTCCAGGAAGCTTTATCTAACCTAGGAAAAGTTCTAGATAAGTGTATTGAGATGAACCTGTCCCTCAGTATGGAAAAATGTGATTTTTTTATGATTGAAGGGACCATGCTAGGTCATGTAATATCTCAACAAGGACTGCAGGTGGACCCCAACAAAATTGCCATCATCCAAAGGGTCCCACCTCCTCAAAAGGTGAGAGATGTCAGAAGTTTCCTAGGCTTAGCTGGATATTGCAAGAGATTCATTAAAGACTTTAGCAAGATATCCTCTCCTTTGTTTGGCCTCCTAGGCAAAGATGTTGAGTTCATATGGTCAGAAAATTGTTAAGAAGCCCTAGATACCTTGAAGAGCAAGCTAGTGACTACCCCAATTCTCAGAGGCCCAAACTGGGCTCTACCCTTTCACATTCACACAGATGCCTCAAAAAAAGCAATAAGAGCAGCCTTAGGACAAGTTGATGAAAAGTTACCTTATGCCATATACTTTATAAGCAAAAACTTGACGAAGGTAGAGCTAAAATATACAGTGACCAAGAAGGAACTCCTAGCTATCGTGCATTCCTTAACAAATTCAGACATTATATCACTGGCTATCAAACCTTTGTGCACACTGATCATGTTTCAATTAGATATTTAATGAACAAACTAGATGTAAATTCTCACATTATTAGATGGTTGCTTTTACTGCAGTAGTTTGATTTGACAATTATTGATAAGCCTAGTAAAGATGATGTTGTTGCTAAATTTTTGTCTAGATTAAATTTGCCCGGAGGAGAAGAAGGAATGGTGGATGACCAGATTCCAGATGAATGCCTATTTTCTATATCAGTACTCTCTCCATGGTTCGTTGATATAGCAAACTACTTGGTTTCAGCGCAGTTCCCACCACACCTATCCTCAAAAGAGAAGAACAAGATAGTAAGGAAAAGTGCCCCTTTCACCTGGATTGGAGGCAATCTCTTCAAACTTGGCTCAAATCAGATTTTAAGAAGATGTGTCAGGGAGGAGGAAGTCTTTGACATCGTCCTAACCTGTCATGATAGGCCTTTCAGAGGACATTTTGCAGCAAAAAGAACCGCCTTCAAGATATTTCAAGCAGGCTACTACTAGCCCACTCTTCATCAGGATGTGAGGAGATACATGAGCTAGTGTGATCGGTGTCAAAGGATGGGGAAACCCACTCCAAAGGATGAAATTCCCATACAACCTCAAGTGACATTTGAGCCATTTGAGAAGTGAGGCATGGACTTTGTGGGGGCTATCAACCCCCCTTCAAAGTAGAAGCAATACATCATTTTGTGCACTAACTACCTAACAAAGTGGGCAGAGACAAAAGAAATCAAAGTAGTGACAAAGGAAAAATTATCTGAGTTTTTGAGAAAAAACATATTCTACAAGTTCGGGTATCTCAGAGAGTTGGTCATAGACAAAGACAATCAGTTCACTTCCAACCTGATTGAAGACCTGCTTACACATCATAAGATCAAGCACAAGACTTCCATCCCTTACCATCCACAAGCCAATGGGCATGTGGAGGTCACTAATAGAGCATTGGAAGGGATCCTAACCAAGGTAGTGAGTAGCAGTAGAAAAGACTGGGTAGACAGATCAATTGAGGCCACTTGGGCCTAAAACACAACATGGAAGACCACCACTGGGTTCACACCCTATGAACTGGTCTATGGGAAGAAGGCTTTGTTGTCAATAGAGTTTGAATTCAATACCTTATGGATGGCATCTCAGCTAGACCTAGACCTCAGCCAGACCTAGACCTCAGCCATGCACAGAAGGAGATATTACTTCAGCTCAATGGATTGGATGAATACATATTGCAAGCCCTTCTCTATACAGAGGTAGTTCAGCTTCAGAGAAAGATATGGCATGAAACAAATATCAGGGAGAAGCAATTCCAAGAGGGAGATTAGGCATTACTCTATGATTCAAGATACAATGATTTCAAAGGCAAGCTGAGGACAAGATGGTTGGGACCCAACACTATGGAGAAATGCAATGACAATGGTTCAGTTCTAATCAGAACCATTGATGATGAAGCCATCCCCATGCTTGTGAATGGACATCGGTTGAAAGTATACAAGAAACCTCTCTCCAAGCGAGATTTTATTGAAGATTTGAATAAAATAGTGATGGTAATGGAGCGTGTCATAGCTTCCACTTCACCCACTCAGTAAAAGAAAAAAAGAAAAAATAAGGACTCAAGTGAAAACCTCCATGAGGTGCTTGAGTCCCATCATTGGGTTGAAAACCTCTTCTGAGGCAGCCCAGTGATGTCAAAAGAAAAAAAAGGAGAAAAAGAATAAGATCCCTAGTGAAAACCTCCCTTGGAGGCGCCCAGGGCAAGCAATTAAGGTGAAAACCTCTCTGAGGCGCCCTAGTTGTTTTCAAAAAAAAAAGGAGAAAGAAAAAATGAATTTTTATTGCATTGCAGGTTGCAGGAGGACTACAAGGAGCAGAAGAAGGTGCCAAAGGGACCCTGACATTCATACCATCATCCATCTCATCTTCTCCACACCTTCCTCCATCATTTTTGGCATCTCTTTCACCCTATTGTACCTCTTCTTCCAAAACTATGTTTTCTACAAGAGGCTCTGTGTTTTCTACAGGAGGCTCCTATAGGAATTACAGAGAGCCAAAAGTGTCTACAAGAGGCAGTTTGAGGGACTAGGAAAGCTTCATGAGGAACCTATAATCCCTCTTACCATTTCCAAACCTCCTTGCCATCATTTCCAAGCCTTCACCACACTCCAAGCATCATTATTATTATTTTCCTTTCCAAGAAAAAACCACAAAAAAACATATTTTCAGTTTTGAAAAAATAAAAAACCAAAAATAAGAGGAGAAAAAGGCACCATCAACTTTACCTGAAACTTACCTACTATCTCTGCATCATTCATTTCCACCTCTAGCATCATTCTCGAGCTCCAAGCATAGGGAAATAGCTAAAGTTTCAAGGGGAGAAGCAGCCACAAGAGCTCATGTAGGAATTCATGTAGCAGCTGATCCCATAGAAGTCTAGAACCAATAGCAAAAGAGTGCACATCTGCAAGTTGAAAAGTCACATGTAGCTCAGCTCCAACAAAGGAAGAACCTGCAAAACCACACAACAACACCTGAGCAAGCAGAGACAGCATGCATGAAGGAAAATGAAGGCATGCAACAACACCTCACAGTCGATGGTAGCAAATACACTCACAAGTAACTAACTAAGTCACTCCTCTATTTGCATCTGTGTAATTAGAAATCATACGAAGGTAATGAGATGGTTGAAATCAAAAGAGGAAAAGGTGGCCATTTAACTTGGTCACCTTCGTTTAGTTGACTCCACTTAACCGAGATGTCACCACACATGCGCACAATCAACTCCAGCGAAAGATGCTAAGGACAGGTAGCGGGAGGAAGAGTTAACTCTGATATAACAACGAGGGATGATTACAAGGAGGGGCCATGATTACCATGCAGGTGGGGACCAACGGTCCTAATTTGGGCAACGTACACCTTGCCAGCTCAGCACTCATAACCGAAAATATCCATAAATGGTAATGAGCACTCCTCCCCGCGCATTCTTACCACCTTTTCTTCATTTCCTCCTCATAACTCAACCACAAAGTAGTCCTCTTGTGCCCCTAGAGCCTCATAACCACCATCCTCCATTGATTTCCTCCATATTCTTGCTCTCGGCATTTTCTACAAGAACACCTACAGGAAATCTATAGGAGGGACAACAGGCTTCTACAGGAGGCACAGTGAGTCATTTTGAAGGGAGGAAATATGATTTTTGGCATGAATTTCAGTCTGAAGAGGTAGGGTTCATGAATTCCCTCTAATTATATATCAAAATGTGAAAGAGTGGTCTCAAATTGAAGATAAAATGAGTCTTTAAGAGGGTAGAAAATACATAAAAAAAAATTGTTTGTTTAAAAAAAAAACACAGTCTCCTCTGTTTCTCTGTTTTTCTCAAAATTATTTGTCTCCACCTCCATATTTAGTTTTTCAAAAGAAGTACAAGTAGTATGGCATGGGACTTTATGAGAAAGGAGCCCACTAACTCCATTAGGCTCCATGCACATCCTCAAGTGGTGGACATATTCACAAGGTCAAACTGGATGAATTTCTTTAAGAAGTTTAGAGGGTTTGATGATGAAATTGCCCAAGAATTTTCTCTCTCTCTGGTCCCTCACACAAGAACTCATGCTACTGTAACCATTAGAGGCCTCTCCATTGAAATAACCCCTGAATTCATCATTAGGGTCACTACCCTCCCTCTTGGGCTGCCTTGGAGTAAAGATGAAAAACCAATTGGCTAAGCTACCAAGAAGAAATTTTTCCAAGATAATGAAACCCCTGTTGAAGACAAAAATGGAATTAGGAGGGCTAATATACCATATCCCTGGGATGGGGTTAGCTACCAAGTGATCAAATACATTTCTTGTGAGGGGAGGCACATCATTGTCTATGGATATCATTTCAAAATCCTCCATGACTTGAGATATGGCATGAATACCCCAGCACATCAAAAGCTCAGTATCCCTTACTTTCTCCTTCAGTCCCTCATTGACTTCAACACCAAGGTACAAGCAGGAAATTCACAACAGCTATTTGACCATGGCCTAATCAAGATCCTAGTATAAGAAGCCCTCCATACCCTTACACTCCCTATAGCATGGGAAGTCTTCAGAAATATGACAATTGAAGATGACATCAAGGCATTAACCTATGATGTTAGTCCTATTGTCAATGAGGAGGAATAACATCAAGGAGGAGAAGGTGAAGCTAGTGGTAGCATAGCATAGCAAGAGAGGGAGGAGGAAATAAAAGAAATAGAGGAGGAGAGAGTTGAAGGGACAGAGCAGGAGGAAGAAAAAGAGACAGAAGAGGGAGAAAAGGAGGCAGAAAGGGAAAAGCAAGGAGAAGAGTCCCTTGAAACTTTGGAAAGAGAAGCAACAACTGCCCTCACTGCCCTTTGTACACCAATCAAGCCAAAGTAGAAGAGGAAAAGAAAAACCTCCATGTATTTCAGGGCAAGGAAGAGCACAAGAATTAAAACAGGCAAACCTCAGCCCTCCTCAAAGAATCCCATTACCATTGAAGATTCACCATCTGCCAAGGTGAAAGAATCTCCTTCCAAGACACCTATAACCTATGAAAGGGGGACTCCAAGATCTTCTACATGGAAGGGAAAGGTAGTTCTACAGGACCCCAAACCAGACCTACAAGAGGCTAAAGCAATCCTACAGGAGACACTTTCCAGACTACAGGAGACACAAAAACTAGAGGAAAATATAGGAGGATAGCCATAGGTGAAAGAGGAAGCACAAGAGCTACAAGAACCTGACCCCCAGCCTAATCTTGCCTCCTATTACAATCTACTTAAGGGAGGCAAGATAATCTCATAGAAATTTACAATTCCACTGTTTTTAAAATTGGAAAAAGAAAGAGTGAGAACACATAGGTGGATGCATATAGGCAAGTCAAAAGGGGTTGAGGATGTTGGCCATATGGAAAATAAACTCAGGGAAATGGGCAGAGAATTGAGTGCTCTCAGAGACAGAGAAGCAATCACAAGAAGCCACCTTGAGAATGAGAACGAAATACTAAGGAGGCAGCTGCAGGAGAAAGAGACACATTTGGCATACATGGCCAGCTTATCCTTGGAAGCATTACAATGTAGAACACCAGCCAAATCTTATGGCCTCTATCTGAAGGATCAATGGCTTCAATTCCAAATAAAAACTTTGGCACAAAGAAGCACAATGCCTTTCCAAGACTACAGGAAGTTTATGGATTTGTGTGACCAAAGCACCTTTGAGGACAAAGCAAAGATGGCAGAATTCTACCTACATAGCATGGCCCTCAAAAACCTGAATGTGTGGGACCCCAATGCCAAGATAGGGGATCTGCAATTGATGGCCATGGCATCATGGATGAACCATGAAGAATGAGGGCAGAAGAAATGAAAATATTATTGATAAAAGAACAGAATGAACCATTGATGATAAGAGTTGAGCCATCAGATCCTATGGCACTCATCAACACACACAACCTGCCTGCCAATGACCCTCAAATTGCCCCTAAATAGCTGGCCAATCAAGAACAATCCATTGCACACTTTTAAGATATGTTTAGGCTACTTGGGGAGGACTATGTGCATGCATGCATGAGAAGATGGAACACCCTACCCCACAGATTCTAGATTAGGGAATACCATTCCCCCATGAGGCTAAAGGAGGCATTAAAAAGAGTGCCAATGTACAAGCGCTCCATGAAAAGGCTAAAGGTCAACAGGATTGGCCTCAAACTGAGTCCTCCACTCATATTAGGCATGCTAGAAGGCAAAAGAGAAGAAGAAGAGGATGAGCAGTGGAAGGACATAGATAGGAATGCAGTATTTTATGAAGAACATGAGAAGACCACATCAGAATCTTGGAATGCTAGGGAGGCCACTAGGGCCATAAAAGATGAAGAGATTGACTAGGTTGCTCAGAGGATGAGCAACACCTTCAGTAGGGGGGTGATGATGAACCTCATAAATGGGTAATTATATGGGCTCATTTTCCCTCCAAACCTAGTCAAATCAACCATTCTCTTAGCTTATTGTATGATTTTCTGATTATATTTATGCTTATAGGGTGAGTTGAGTTAGTTATTCTGCCATGTGGTCTAACATGTATTTAATGCAGATTATTGATGGATTTTGAGGTCAAAGTCAAGGATTTAATGGTTAAACTACAGCAATAACTCGAAGTAGATAGAGGAGAGGACTCATAGGAGGGAATCCCCCTCATTTATTGCTTCTCACTTCGAATTCCCCTTCATTCAGCTCAAAGTACAAGCAACCAAATCATGCACTAGAAGACAGCCGAGCAAGTGGAAGATGATTGAGAGTTATCTCAAGTTTTTGGAGCCAAGCCTCCTTGATTTTAAGGAAGCTATTGGTAGCTTCAGATGTATAAGTAGAGAGGCTTAGGGCCTCACTAGGGTCAGATTTTTTTGCTTGTGTAAACTCTACTCAAATTTTGAGCTTGTTATTATGTGATAGTTTCATGTAATCTTGCTATCGTTTTGATGATGAAGATGGAATCCTTTTTGAGCTAGCACTGAGTTACCTCAGAGGGTTGAAGCTCTTAGGTTAGGTCCAATCCAAGCAGCCAAGCTTCTCTTTACTTGTATTTGTATGCTTTGCTTCAATTTGTAGATTAATTTGCTATTAGATGTATTTTGCTTATGGTTAAAAATAGGTTGCTTTTGATGATTTAGTAGCTTGCTTACATTTATGCCTTCTATAGTAGGTTAAGCAGTGATCAGGGAAGATTCAAAAGGCTAGAAACAATGCCTTGGCATCTCTTTCTCCCTCTGGAACCATGATTTGATGCAAAGACCCTCTTGCTGCCCCAAAAACACATATTTTCCTCATTCATAGGACTTCTAGTGTTTGTAGCTCTCTAGTAGATTGATAGTCTAGTTTTGCTTCACTTTAGATCTCCTTTATCATGTTCACTTCTTGATTTGCAATAGTCCTCTTTCATGCTTTCCTTTCTTGCAGCATTTCCTTCTACACATCATAGTTTAGGCCATTTTAATGCAAAACTGTGTTTTTCCTAGGATTCACTCATTTCATTGGTTACTTGATTTTCTTGGTTGACTATCAGTTTCTATGCAGAAAATCCCTTCCAGTAGTAAGCCAAATTACCACCAATCACACCCTCTATATGATCCATGCCCTATAGGTCTCCCAAACTTCACCTCAATTCTACCCTAGTTTCTTGCATTTTTCATAGAACTTCTTCCTCTCTCCTTGAGAAAACCCAATCATCTTTCTCTCTCCTGGTGATTCATGGCAGACCTTATGCACCCTAACACCTCATTCCAACCTTCATAAAACTTTTCCACCCACTCTCACACCCTCAAAATAGTGAAAATTTCTCTCGGCTTCCTCCTGTAGGCCTCCTGTAGTTTCCCTATTTTCGTCCTGTAGTTTCCCTGTGTCCTCCTGTAGTTTTTCTTGTAGGCTTTCTTTTGAAGGCTGAGTGTGGGAAAAGCCTCTAGAAGGCCACGTAAGACCTCCTAGGACCCATCCACACCATCCTACATCCCCCCAAGCTCCAAAACCACCCTCTAACGCCACTTGTTCACTGCCACACTCACACACAATAAATTAGATGTATGTTGAATTCACATAAAAACACATAAAAATCCAAAAATATGTTTTTGCTTATTTACTTCTAGAAATAGCATGGTTAGATATTGTTTACTTCCTTGAGTAGGTAATGGCATTTCTTTCATGGTTTTCATAGTGTTTGGAAAAAGTAGAATTAGCTTGTTAATTATGGTTTACTAGGTTTTGCTTTACATTCCAGTCTTTCTCCTTTCTGCAGTTAGAATAGCATTTGTAGAGTAATATTTCTTTCCTTTCATCACACATAGAGCATCTTCTAAAATCTATAGAAGTTTACTTGAGCTCCTAGTGATCTTGCGCCAGCTAACCAAGTGACAACTTGCAGTGAGAACTAGTACTTGTGCATACAACACCGACGCTTCCAAGTTTGTTACGAACTACCGAGTTGACAAAAGTAAAGTTGGCAAACCAAGAGTTACAACATTCATGCTGCAATACTGGCACTCACTAGAAGGTTTTCCATCTGCAGGTATTTATTCTCTTAAAGATTTTCATTCAACATTTTTTTTTAAATACAGAGAATCTCATCCTTCATTTTCTTTGGTTGAGAATTTGGGTGAACACTTTGATGGTTTTATCCAAAACATGGAAAATACATATGATGAGGAAGAACTCATGGATGAAGAAATTCTGGAAGCTTTGAACAAGAACCCTTTCCATTGCCAAGAAGAAATGGTGGTTGATATAATGGGTGAAAGGGAAACTAATCAGGCTTTAGATGATGATAGTCAAGTTCTATTTTCTTAAATTGATTAAAATTTGCAATAGACTTGTAAATCTTTGTATGATCAAAGGTATGAATATAGTCATTCATTTGTTTTTTCACATTTTTCTTTTTCTGGGTTTTTATTTCAAGACTAGGTTTGTGAATACCAAGATGAGGTTTCTAATGAAATGCATGAATAAGGATCTATGGACATTCATCACTCATATGTTTCTCTAGATTATCCATTTTCTAAAGTGTTATTTCAAGAGTAGATTTGTGTAAATCGGAATTTTGAATTGGAATGTGTGGAAGTTTCAAACAATGTAATTATGGAAGAAAATAATTATCAAACATTGCAAGTAGATAATGAGGAAGAGAAGGTTTTTCTAGACCCCGTGGATGTAGAAACTTTTGTTATTCAAGATGTGAATGCCCCATTTGAATATTTGAAAGTACATTCAAGCCATGTCTCTCATCTCGATGATAGGAAATAACCTAATTTTAACCATATTACTCTAGTATTATAAAAATTTACAAGATCGTATATTAATTTATTTAATATAATTAAAATAAATAACCCATATAATATTATTTTATTTTATTTATGAATCATTTTCACTACATGAATACTAATTTATATATATAACTATTCCTAAAAACTACTTTATGTTTTTAATAAATAAATCCTAACAACCAATTTTAAAATATTATTTTTTTACCTTATTAACTAATTTACTAATGGGTAGTTTTCAATGGCTAGCTCTGGGAAATGACACATCCATGTTATTTATTCCTGAAGATTGATTGATTTTTTCACCTTGTCTTGAGAATGAACCACATTAGTTGGTTCTAAACAATGATCAAATCTTAATGATGTGATTATTCCGAAAGACATTTATCTACATTATGGATCACAAAAGTCTTAGATCTAACAAAAGAACAAATTGTTGTAGTGCAATCTAAGAAGGATCAACCGAATCAAGGACTTCATGTTCTGTAAGATCCTTTTTCCAATCTGTTTCTTTCATCAAGGAAGATGGATTTTCTTGTATTTATGGATTATGGTTATCAATTTCAGATACAGTTTGAGTTTCCATTTTTTGAATTTTTCTTTATGCCTGGTGGAGCTGAATACAAGCATCAGTCAAGTAGTCATTTGCTTGATTGGCTACATTGGGAGGATCATTACACATAATTGTACATTTATCTTCAACAGGTGTGTATATATGTCATTTGCTTGATTGGCTACATTGGGAGGATCATTACACATAATTGTACATTTATCTTCAACAGGGGTGTATATATATCATCAAATTTTGAAGCCCGAGGAGAAGTCCCTAATGCTTTGGAGATTTTCTTTCAATTTCCTCTATAAGAAATTTGAGTTTTGTAATAAAAACAATCATTTTTAAATCAGTTTGAGTCAGTTTGAAGTTCAGTCAAGGAGTCAATAAGCCCAATGGTTAAGGCTATTAGTCTGCAGTATTCTTGGCACCTCACTAGGAGGCTTCCATTCCCATTCGAGCCAATGTTAGGGTCCTATAGTCTAGGAATCAAAGTGTTTTCCTATCTTACTATTTCATTTTGGAGGTCTTTTTGTCAATTTTAGCCTATGAGTCACTATGTGTCATAATCTAAAGACTTTATGTAATAAGGTCAAAATATTTGTAAAGGCCAAATTTTTGAAGGTTTAATATTCCATGAGGGGTCATTATTAGAGTGGAAGAGGTAGTGTCATGGGTCTGTTAGTGATTTATATTTCTCCTACCTCCATGATTTCAAATTTCATCATCATGACATGAGAGGGCTTTGGGCGGCTTGAAAATTCAAAATTGTTTGAAACTTCTCTCATTTTATCTCATCCAAAGTCTAGTTTGAGCTCTAGAGCAATCTCAAAGTGAAATACATCATTGAGAACGACGAACAAGAGGTTTTAGGTCAAGGATAATTTTAGGGGCGAATGTTCCTTTGGCAAAATTAAGGGGTTTTAAAGTTTTAGTGGGCGAATATTTTGTATCATAGTACATTTTCACAAATCACCTCAAATAGCCCACCTTATTTTAAGGGAGAGGGTAAAAAAGGTAAATTTAGCCCTTGAAATTAGGAGTTACAACCTTCCATTCGCCCATTTTCAAGAATAGGTTTTATTTAAGTGAATCCTATAGGCCAAATACCATATTTATAAAGAGATATGGTAAATTAATAAAAATATAAATAAATGAGAGGTATGGTAAATAAATAAAGCATTTTTTATATTTACTCCATAAGTCACCTTATATACATGCAAGGGTGTAAACAAATAAAAATATAAGTAAAGTGGAGGTATGGTAAATAAATAAAACGTCTTTTTATACTTACTCAAAAAGTATGGTAAATAAATAAAAATATAAATAAACTAGACGTATGGTAGATAAATAAAACATCTTTTTATATTTAGTCCATAACCCTCGTTCTATTTATGAAGGCTCAAGAAAGAGGTTTTATTTAAGTGAATCCTATTAACACCCAGGTTGTTCCCTATGACTCCTTAGGGAATACGGCCGGGGTAACCACTAACCAATCTTTGGACTACAGCTTCTAGCCCAGCTGTAATCAGAGAGGGCTCTTTCTATAAGATTTGTCACTGTTTTAATGAAATTTTAGGCTAGTTATGAAGTGGATCTTTGTTTGTTTTTATGTTTGGTTGGGAGGATGCTTCTGATAGCTTTTAGAGTCTGTCTGCAGGTGAAACTAATCCATTGGGCAATGGGGTCTTTGGCTGTCGTTCCCTTGAGATCTTGACTTAAGTGCAGTTGTAACTACAGGGCCTGTATGTATTTCATGAAACAAATTGTAAATTGTGAGAGTGAAGTGAGAAACAACTAGCAAAGAGCAATTAAGGATTCCTTGCTAAACTGGGCAGTGGGAAAGAGATCTATTATTTAGGAGCAATTACTTGAATTCCTGAAATAACAGAGCACTGTGGTGATGTAATATGAAAGGGTAGCACCTAAGAATTACTCTTTCGATACCATAACTGAAGAAAACATATAAAATAGCTAGGATTGAGCTCAGGGTAATCAAAGATTAAGTCCTGGGACTATTCTTTTTCCTTGCCATTTAGATATTGAGTACATGGAAAAGCATGAAAGATATATGAAAGTATAGCAAAGATATATGTAACAGAGAGTAGCAAGTAAAACTTATCGAGCCATGAAATACACAGGAATCCTGCAAATTTTTAGTCATACACCATCAGGACATCAAGAGAGACACAATGCTTGGAGAAATCCCATCATCCTTTGTATTAGTTGTCTGAATATTTACAACATAAGAGTAACAGAAGAGAAATCAAGAGATTTTTTACATCCGGAGTCCAACCCCTGGTAACAAATGCGAGGGGGAATATATAGAAGTATATTACAAAAATATCTCAGGTATGAGTCATCTGAGAGGAAAAATATCTTCCTACAATAGTACTGAGCTAGTAGATGAGCAGTTATTACAATCTTCAATGAGCTATAAAAGCTATTAACTCATGTCAGAACAATCTTGGCATTTGGAGCTTATGGAGTTGGTTGAAGTCGGCTGAATGCTTTGACCTAACTGCTAAGTGGCATGTCCGTGCAGCTGTAATTTGTGTGTCCTCTTGGCCCTGTCAGGAAATGGTCAGAGACTGCTAACTTGGTGGCTCTTGGAGTTGACTGAGGGTGTACCACCAAGTTTTGTGCATTACTTTGTCCTTTGGCCAGCTGTCATGGTCCATATGCTGGGTCCGCAATTTAGCTACCTTAAATGCTCGCTTTATCCTCATGCTGTCCTGTATTTGATCTGGGCTGGTAGTGACTGAATAGCTGGAGCTAACGTGGCAGAATTCTGAGCATTGATTGCCACCAATCTTCCTTGGGCATCTGATGCCTCCTAATTTTTATTAAGGTTTCATCAGCCTCTGTATATTTGAAAAAATTAGGAGGAGTCTCAAAAAGGTGGTTCACTTCATTTTCAATGAAGAATAGGCCTCCCAACT
>APFE031559105.1:0-43549 GCA_000404065.3 Pinus taeda
TGTGGATCAAAAAGTAACACAACAGTGGGTGGATGGATCTTCACTGCAGATACCCCCTCCTCATATATGTCAATTTCCACCAATGAAGGCATCTTTGCTAACACTACAAATTCCAATCTACAGGTTCCTTCTGGTATCTATTTGACAGCTAGAGTATTTACTCAGGAGTCATCCTATACCTTCAGTATTGGGCACCAGGGCAGACAATGGGTACGTTTACATTTCTTTCCATTCTCTTATCAAATGTACAATCTTACAAGTGCCATATTTTTAGTAGCCACCCAAGACTCTGGTCTATTGTACAATTTCCAAATCCAATAGTTCAATTGTGATGAAGGAATATCTCATCAATGTAAATGAACAAACATTGGTCCTGATATTTATTCCCTCCAATAATTCCTTTGCGTTTGTCAATGCCATTGAAGTTGTTTCTGTGCCGAACACTCTTGTTTCAGACACAACTCAAGCTGTGCCCCTGCCTAATACTTACAGTGGTCTATATGAGCATGCTTTTGAAACAATTTATAGACTTAATATGGGAGGACCATTGATTACCCCTGATAATGACACCCTTGGGAGACTTTGGGATCCTGATACAAGCTTCTTAGCTTCAAAATCGCTTACTGAGAGATAAGGTTCCATTTTTCTGATGTCGTCTGACATTGAAAGCTTTGGGCTGAAAAGAATTCTGAGTAGACTTAGAAAGCTTCAAAACCGCATGAGTCTTCCAAAAAGACTTTTCCATAAATTCAGGGCTGCAAAACCTTTTTCATGCTGGTTCTTACATTCATTCTAATCTTGCATACTGTTTTTAAACATATCAATATTTATTGTAAGCATACATTGCTTTTAGTCCATGAAAAATTAATTGCAGTCCTACTCTGCTTTCATTTGCAAAGCCATCATTCCAGGACTTGATGCAATGGCCATTTGATGATGTGGTAGAAAGTTAGAAGAGCAATGTTGACATTGTAGGTAGTGGTTATATGCGCTGGTTCTAATGGACAAATCTCACAATAATGGTCTTGTATTTCTATAACTCTGTTCTTGACATATTTAGGAACCTGCAGTTTCATGGCAATCTCCAAATTATTCTCTAGAATAGAGGTGAACTGAAGTCCATCTTTCTATATTCTAAAGAAGGAGGTCCTATCCCAGCTCGGTGAGGGGGTGACGGCATCAGTTCAATGGTCAGGGTGGAAATCTGGGTAGAGTTATAGGCTCTTGGAATTGCCTGGAGGTGCAGAGGAAGAAAGAGACACAAAGAGAATCCTATAATTTGGGTGCAGAGAAAAGAGAGAACCACACAATTGAGCTGCAGAGAAAGAAGTGAAGGAAATGGCAGTCATTGTGTGCATTTGTGTGTTGTTTTTATTGTCATTTTATCAGAATGGGGTTTCAACTTCACAGGATAACCACCTTATAGATTGTGGATCAAAGAGTAACACAACAGTGGGTGGATGAATCTTCACTGCAGATACCCCCTCCTCATATATGTCAATTTCCACCAATGAAGGCATCTTTGCTAACACTACAAATTCCAATCTACACTGGTTCCTTCTCGTATCTATTTGACAGCTAGAGTATTTACTCAGAACTTGTAGCTCCAGCGCAAACACAATTAAGAAGTGAAATCTAATGAGGGCTATTTGGAACACAAATTTAATCAATCCATTTAATCACTAATGTTCTAAATAGATAGAAAGGAACACTGATAAGTTGTAGCTCACAAAGTTATCAAGCTCCACAACAATCATATCCGTGAAAATGTTGTAAATCTTTCTGTTTTGAGATATAGATGTTAGTTTGTAACTACCACTCTCAATCCACAAGACAAAACATAACTGTATCAGAAATTATACTTCCTATAAGAAGCAGCAACCCCTTTTCTTTCTGGGAACTTGAAGGCCATGGACTCGAAGAAATCAAGCACAAATTCTCGAGGTCCTTGATAAACCACCTCTCCTTCAGAAATTAAGATGATGTCATCAAATAATTCATATGTTTGAGGGGCAGGCTGTAGAAGAGAGATCAACATTGTCGCATCCAAGAGATGGATAATTTGGCGAAAACACTTGATGATCTAGAAAGTCGTAGCACTGTCCAATCCGGTTGAAATTTCATCCATAAATAGAGCTCTTGCACGACCGACCAACATTTCTCCTGCACAGATCTTATCAAATGATCAAATGATCTTGCCCAATTCGTATAGCTACTATGTTCTCATTCAGGGGTTGTGCCAGGGTGGAATGCTTCAGGAGGCAGGAAAATATACGCTTGAGATGTTGGGCTATGGGTGGAAGCCCAATGCTGCTACTTATGTCACTTTGGTTGATTCCTACTTGAAGGCACAGAAGGCTGATGAGATGCGGCACCTCTTGGTAACGCTGAAGGAGAAGGGGTTCGTCGCCGACGACAAAGCAGCTCGGCAGCACATGAAGAGCATGGTTCGGTTCAACAGGGGAGTCATGGATATGTTGTTTGGGCAGTATAAGTAGGTGACGTTGAAAGCTTAGGCCTGTAGTTGTACATCTCTCCATTGCATTTTGGTATTCTTTCTCTTCTGGTAATAAACTCAAAAGGATTGATGCTCTTTGTTTGTTAGGGTTCTCACTAATTATGAGTCTTATTGTCATCTGTCTTGATAAAATGATACGAGTTCTCATTTAGTGTAGGATGAGGAGTGTCTGTGGTTTCATAATGTCCAAACAGAACATTCAAGTTTGATTTGTAATGACATTATGGACTTTTATCTCGTGTCTTTGCTTCATCTGTGAAAAATATATTCAATTTCAAGTTAGGCCTAGCATTTCAAGTTTCTGCTAGGATAGGGAATTTTCAGGAAAGATATAACTCATTTGAATCGGCAAAACCTTTCTCTGCTCATGTAAGAAGGGGTAGCTTGAGCCTTGTATTCTAGACTTTGGTTCGCTAAGTTGGATGGTACCATGCAACTCTTTTGATTTATTTTTTTTGGTTGGTGATTCTCATCGATATTTGTTGGGTCATCAGTCTGGGTAAAGTTGAAATGAGTTCCTTTTGGTGTAGGATGGCAAATCTTTGTGGTTTCATAATGGGAAAACTCAACAACTTATAATTGCATTAAGGCTCTGGATGAATTATTGCCTTGTTTATTCCACGAAAAACAACCATGCCTTGTTGATTTGGAGCTATCTTGGGTAGCTCGGCCAATGGTACCCATTAAACCTGTAAATATTGACACTGTAGGTAGTGGTTGCGCTGGTTATAATGGACAAATCTCACAATAATGGTCTTGTATTTCTATAACTCTGTTCTTGACATATTTAGGAACTTGCAGTTTCATGGCAATCTCCAAATTATTCTCTAGAATAGAGGTGAACTGAAGTCCATCTTTCTATATTCTAAAAAAGGAGGTCCTATCCCAGCTCGGTCAGGGGGTGATGGCATTTAATTTAATTTAATATAAAAGATAATTTAATATGAAAAAAATCTAATTTACATGATATCAAATCCTTAATTACACTAAAAACACGACATTCATAGAGTTTAGTATAGTCCAGCAATGTTCAACTTGTCGAAACCTGGACCGGTAGGCGTCCTAATTTTTACAAGTAATAATAATAATATAATTTAATATAAAGGATAAACTTAAAAAAAAAAAAAATTAAATGATACAAATCCTTCATAATAATATAATTTATCATAATAATATAATTTAATATAAAGGATAAATTTAAAAAATAATTTAATTTAAATGATACAAATCCTTCATTATATTGAAAGTACTTCTGGCTGCGTGATATTCCAGCCAAGTTCACAGATCCAACCCTGGGCGGGCAGCCACTGGAAACTATACATGATGGTCAAAGATTCAGAAGCCCAAAATGCTATCAACAAACTTGCAGCTGCACAATAGCCTGCTCAAAGCTAGCACTTCGATGAGAGTTCCAAACCCAATTGCAACACCCATTCCCATTCCAGCTTTTCACGATTCCCACCAATGCATTGTCTGCTCACCATCTTCGTCCTCTCCTGCACCGGAATAAGAAGTATGATCGCTGCAATTTCGCTGAATTTGATGCCCACAAAGCTTCAAATTCCCCAGAATGAAGACGCTTTAACACATAGTGCGCGGATGAAACTATTCGACGCGGTGAATTATGTTATATATCTATTAGGTTTACCATTACTCGTGGATCATGTATGAATCAATGATAATTGATAAGCTATATTTCACATATCAGCGAGAATAATAGAATAGAATAGAATAGGATTGGATTGTGAGAAGTTAAAAAGTCTAAATTTAAATAAGGATATTTTTAGATTTAAAATTAATAAATTAAAAGAATAATATAGTCGATATTATTATAATATAAGCAAGAATGTTTACCAATGACTAAATTGATGGTAACCCGCATCGTTGACACGAGCATGAGCTTTTGCCAGCAACCATAACGCTCCTTCTTCTGTTCCCTCCTCAGCAGGAGTGTACACGTTTCTAACACCTAATTCCTGTTCAGCGGTGGGAGGCAAACACAATTCAATGGCCACGGGCTTCAGCACTCCCTCGTTTGTGAGGAAGAAAAGTGTGCGACTACCATATGTTTTACTCCCCTCCGGTAGCTTATTGATGCGTTCGGCATACAGCATATATGCATCATAGTAGTCCAGAATAAACACCCTCTTTGATGCAACAGCCTACATCAACATAGATAGATTTGATTTATTGGAAATAATTGTAAAAAAACAATGGAGAAGAGAGTGTAAGTTTGAGGGAAAGCGCGACGATCAACCTGCTGCACGGAAAGGCCCTCGCGGAACTTTTCGATGTGTGGCTCGGTGATTGAACTCTTCTGTGGACCGTAGATATTTGGGTCCAAGTTGCTGGACGGGGGAAATGTCTGTCACACTTAAAACCTAATTATCAGCGTCTTTGAACAAAATGCCATCACAGATCCTTAGCCTATTCGTACATAAAGGACTCATCCAATTACCTGTAAGCATTGAATTACCATCGGATTCAAACCAGCTAGCGCCTGTCTTGCATATTCAAGATCGGCCTTCCACGCGCTCTTATTACCTATGGTTGCCAAAATTCATTTCAAGTAAAGAAATTATTTGTGCCCGAGAAACAAATAGTTTGAGAAATTTTTCGAGCCATGCAAACAAATAGTTGAGTTAAATGGACGTAAAATATTAACATATTCTCACCTGCAAAAACTTGAGGTCGTGCAAACTCTATCAGTGGATTGTCCTCTGTAGATTCTAGTAATCCATGGACAATCTGAAGAGGATTCTTGTGTCTAAGAAGTTTCTCAAGGGAATTATATCGACTTTGAAATCCTCGGACGTAGAGCTGTTCAATTTGTTCGAATGTTTTGAACGCATTTTCAGAACCTTCCGTAATCTCAAGCACAATCAGATTGGCGAAAGAATTGGTGGTGTGGGCTCCAAAATCAGTGAAATCCGTGTGAGGGAACCTTTCGTCTGGCGGAATAAAGGTCACTTCTGAACCATTGGGCCGGCTTTCAGATTTGGGATCTGCATTCAAATTTATTTCAAGCTCTAATTAGTAATATCAGCTACCATGTTATTCTCTCCTCCACCAGACTCATGCCTGTTGAACATTATAATCCCTAGCTGCAATTACGAACCTGGCGTATCTAATAAATTTCATAACCTGAAACCCAAATGTCCATGCCCTTAAACAATAAAAAAATGGCAGACTACTTGTCACCTAATCTCTAATAAACAGTTTCGTAACCAGACAGTTTCATAGAATGCTTGAGAACATGCAGGTGTATATATAAACCCGAATGCTAGTAAGGGAATGAGCAGGACTAAATGTTATCAAACCTGTTTTAGTTGGTGGACGACCCGTCCTGCATCTTCTAGGATATGGGTAGTCCTTGGATCCACCCAGCGCTGGTCTCAGCAGCTCTGGACTGCTGTCAGGGTTGCCAAGATCGTTGTACACGTCATAATCGTATATCCGATCATATACTTTCCGTTTCCTCGTAGTTCCACCATATCTTGCTCCCTCAGTTTCTTTAAACCTTCTGGTGTCTCCTCTAGTAGGTAGCTCTAATCACACGACGCACCCATTTTAATATGGACCCGTATTTTTAGTCTTTTGTAAATGAAAACTATAAAACAATTAACTGGAAAAGAAGTGCATATAAATACGCCATACCTTGTTAGAGAAGAAAATACGATCAGTTTTGCTAGTCTCATAGGGTGTAATCCACGAATTGCACTTAAAGCGCAGTTTACCTTGACTAGGGATATCCAGAGTTAGAGATTTGAGAAAGAACTGTCGTGAATGCATATTCCTTATGAGGAATGCTCCCGGAACTCCCAGACCAGAGTTCCACTTGAAGCTGATTTCGTAATGTCTGTCGCTAGCAATGGGTCCATCGAAGGGATTCCACTTTAAATAAGACGCTTCATCAGCCATTTTTCCGAATCCCGTTTCTGCCATCATATATAGATTGATTTTAAGAGAAAAATCGTAGCAAGACAGACAGACAGATATCATATTATAATACGCCATGGAAACCGTCTAAACAGACCGATGTTATATTATAATTATACGTCATGGAAACCGTGTAAACCAAATAATTGAAATATACCTGCACAATCGCCTGCTCAGAATGAAGACGCTTTAACACAGTGCGTGGATGAAACTATTTGACGCTGTGACAAATGAAACGCCCAAACCGTTTGGGCAACCCTTTTCCTTTTGAATCAACGGTCGAAATTGTTTCAATTGTCTAACACATAATCGTGTGGCTTACAAGATGACAAGTAAGCAGAGAGGGGAGTTGATCTCAGAGGGAAACGCCTTACGGCGTAATAAACCACATTTGTTAAGTAATTTATAATTAAACCCATGAAGAATAATTAAGCAAATCACTATTTATTCAATTATCTTCCAGAAATAATTAATTAAACCATTGTTTAATTAATATTCCTTATCACATTTGATCCAATTATAAGAAATAAACAAATAAATATTAATTATCTTATTTTTCTCTAAGAATAATTAGTTAATCACTAATTAATTATTATTCCTTGTCAAGTTTGACTAAATCTCTTAGGAATAATTAAATAAATAATTATTTGTTTATTATTCATTAACCATATTTCTTGAGATGATAAATAAATCATTTATTTATTTATTGTTTCTAAATAAAAGTTTAAATATTTTTTTCCCTGCTAACCAAATATAATAAAATATTGCAAGTGGTTATTCCTAGAATGGGGTTAATAATATTTTATTATTGCTTATTATTCGAGGATAACTCAATATTTTGTTATAAATAAAAGGGTTTTCCATTCATTATTCACTTTTGATCATTTTCATTGTTGCACTCATTGTTGTAACTCTGATTATTATCACTGTCGCACACCATTTTTCTTTTTCATTTAAGTTCCTATTGAGCTCAAACATTTATTTGTTGGGTTTACACATTATAGAGGAGAGAGACACTATAAAAGCTGAAGACATTTGAGGGTAGCTAAGAACCCATCCTATAGAGGGGCATTGGTAACATCTATTTGTTCCCTTCACAGGTGTTGTTTAATAAATATATATTCTTTATATATCTGGTTTCCATTGGATTATTGGAGTCACTCGCATTTATTACTATTTCATTTTGCTATTTAACTATGATCATGGCATAGATCAGGGCTTTGGCAGGTTTTGTTTCTATTATTTTCTATAGATGTACAATGTTTAGGAGCCATTTATATCGTTGAGACTATTTGTCATCCATAGTCTTAGGTGACTTCTTTTCGTATACCTTTGAGAAGAAAACACTATAACAAAATTAGTGACTCCACTGGGTTTTTACTTCTCATCCAGAAACCTGGGTGACCTTCAGTTTTAAGCTTAGGGTTTTTTTTGTCAGTGTCTTAATGTTCTTTACTGGCTTTCTAACCCTAGATCTGTCAAATTTCTAACTTCTGTAAGTTTTCTGGTCTTTTATGCAAGTCACAGGAAGCAGCCTTGACAGAGATGACAATTTTTTTCTAAGACTTGCCGACCGGGAATCAAGGAGCAGAAATCACACTTTTCTCCCCCAAAAGTGCGATCTGGAGGTCCAGAGCTCACCTTGTGGCCCAAAAAGTGTGATCTCTTAGGAATCAGGTCAATACCTACGATTTTTAGGGTTTCTGGGATTTTTTAGATCTATTTCTGGGTTTTTCCGAGAGCTATCTGCTGGGTTGCTTGACCACTGTCCTATCCCGCTTAGGCCTTAATCTACTCCATTTTTCTCGTTGAAGTGGAATTTATCCCCTTAGGGCTTCTAGTATGCTTCCACCTTTATAGGAGGATTTTAGTTGAGTAAGAAGTTCGAGTTTCTATAGTGCTTTCAACCATATTTTCCAAATTTGTACCCTTTTGTTTCATATCTTCAAAGATAGGTTGTTTCCATCCAAAGTTTCAACTTAAACCTTGTTTACTCATTTGCCTTAGGGTCCCATTGGTTGCCCTAGGCTTTACACCCATCTCCCTATCTTTTTGCAGCGATTTTCCTCTCTGGTTTTTGGTTGTTGTTGCATCACTTTCCGACAACATAGTGTCATTTGACCCTAATCACACTGACACTTAGAACTCTTGGCCTTTTAGTGTGTTTTCCGTTGATTTTTCCACCAACTAACACAATGTTTGCAAACCCAGTTTGGGTGGGGTTTAGTTAATTGATTTTCTATTCATTTTCTGTTTTTAATAGTTTATTTTCAACGATCTTTTTTTTTTTTTTTTTTCAAACACGATCTGGGCTTAAATAATAAACACACTTGCAAACCTTAAGCGAAGGGTGGTTGTTTTACACTGCCAAGCCAAGACTTAACTTAATTAATTTATCTCCCCACTCATAGACAAAAACATATGGTGGATCTCCCTTCACCATTTTCATGTCACTTGTGTCTTACCAGCATTGCGCCACTAAGGTGTTTGTTGCGAAGACTCTTAGGCCTCCATCCCTAGTTTCTACTTAGGCATATTACTCCTCCCCATAGGGTCCGAGGTCATAGTCCCCCGAGTCCCTATACTGACTCTTCTCCTGGTTCATCTGATTCCTAATTTGATTTTGAGCCTCCTTCACCGCATAACGTCACCATGTCTGGACCCACTGCTGATGCAGGAACCCAACCTGGTGTTGGCTTCGGTTTTATCCCGGTAGTCACATCTAGCAGAACCGTCTCAGGAACTGTTCCAGAAACTCCCATGCTACCTTTTATGGTTGGGTTAAGCCTCTCTGATTTTAGCAAGTTGATAAATGATCCTATAAACCACGATGCTGGATGGCCATCTATTCCAACTAAGCTTCCCTCCGACATCCCCAAGTTTGAGGGTAATTCGTGAGAGGACCCTACCAATCATGTCTGATCCTTCCATTTGTGGTGTTCATCCAATTCCATCACCGATGACTCTATTCGTCTTTGGTTGTTCCAATGCACACTCACTGGAGATGCTGCAAAATGGTATGTAGACCAGCCCGCCACCTCTCATTCCATTTTCATGATGCTTGCTAAAGTGTTCCTCTCATATTTTCAATTACCTCTCTAATATGACACTGGTACGAAGCTCTTGGCCGCATTCCATCAGTCCTCTACCACTCTTATTTTTGATCATGTTCATGAATGACGTAGAAGGTGGAGCACATGTCGTACCCCACCCTTCGAAGGCCGTGTATACCTCGATTGGTTTCTTAGGAGCCTTTTATTGCCCATTGCCAAAGATGTCGCATCCCTTTTTCCTCAAACAGAGGAAGAAGCTCTCTAAATCGCTCTGAGATATGACTTGATTTATGCGCAATCCGGTTATGTCTATATAGTCATTCTAGACCTCCCCCTTCCCAGAGGTGCCAATGCACTGGGGGCATCTCACGCCACCGATGGTATCGTTGGATCCATTTCACATCCTTTGCCATACACTCTACAGAGTTATGGCTATCCACAGGGGGGAACCAGTTCCTCCAACACTTATTCCCCTCTTGCTAGGAACATGTTTTCAGGGCCAACCAACGCTCAACCTGTCTACCAAACCATTGCTCCTCCACCATCTTATCCCTATGCATAGCCAAGCGCTCCAAACCCTAAAACATTAGCACTACAGCCTCCCATGCATCCTCAGCCCCAACAGACACCACCCCCTCAGGGACAAGTGTTTTCACAACAGAGTGTGACCAATCCCAAAATTTGAAGAAAACGAATAAGGGGAAGGGTAACAAGGGTAGCCAAGGTAATCAACCTAGTGAACCCCAAGGGAACCAGCCTAACACCAACAACCAACAATAGGATAGTCAGCCCAAGAAGAACAAGGTTATTCGTACGAACAAGCCTTGTACATGTTGTGGTGTAGATGGCCATTATAGACGTGAGTCTCCTCTCTTACCCAAGATGTGCCAAATGTGGGAAGCTCAAGCAACTTCTAGAGGTCAACCGCCCATCCAAGAATCGCCTCAAAATCCTATGCCATCTCAACCAACAATGCTTACAAATCCTTTCCCTTAGCAAGGATTTGTCACTACTCAACCTCAGATAGGTCAAGCAGCCCATCCCCCCCATTCTTATGGTCCTGGTGACTACCAGATCCTCATGATGAATTCTAATGAGGTTAATACCTCCAATATCAACATGCAAACTCGATCATGTTAATATGACAAGCCATCAACTTCGTCTGTGACTGAATCCAAAACCAAAGTATCTACTGAGCCTCTTATGACACCAAATGGTCCCTTAAAGATCCCTCAACCTAAAGTTGAATCAATTCCTAAGACCCTGAAGGGACCATTACGCTGTATCGTGACTTCTAACTGAGCTTCCCATACATAAAATATAGTAGGCGACTTGGCACAATCACTTGATGCCTTGTCGATGCTGGAAGCCCTCCAGTCATGCCCATCTGAAAAGAAAGATCTACTAACTGCTTTGGGCATAGTAGATCCTTTCGACAATCTTTTTATTGTCTTCCAAGTTGATACATCAGAACATCCCCCATTACCTTCATCCATTGCTTTCCAGATACCAGTCCGAGTTCGTAATGCCATCATCTCCCGATGCATTATTGACAAAGGTCCATCCACCTGTGTGATGTTTGTTGCCATTTGGAAACAACTTAAGTCACTTGAGCTGTCCCCATCCACCATCACTTTGCGTGCTTGGGATGGTCACTCCTCCCAGCCCCTCGGCATGTATCGCAATTTTCCAGTGACTCTTGCAGGCAAGATTGTCCATGTAGACATTGAGGTTATTGATGACCCTTTAGATTATAACATTCTCTTAGGTCGTAGTTACACTTATTCCATGTCAGCCGTCACATATGCAGTTTTTCGCAAGATGTGCTTCCCCTATGAAGGGAAGATCGTCACCATAGATCAATTGAAATACTACGAGCCAACATTCGTGACCTCCCCTGAGTCCGTTATCTCGTCAATGTCCAATAAACAATCTGCCACTCCTCCCATCGGTGTTTTACTTGGAGTCTACAAAGGTTCCTCATTGTTGGGTGCTTTCCCTAGTCCTCCCTCTCTCATCTCTAAGCCTATCTCTTTGAGTGTTTGCATGTGACAAGTGTCACAGGATGCTCACAAGTATTCTGGTACATATGATCAACAACAAGCTCCTCAGCACCCTGCTATTACCCTCTTAGCCGAGCCATCTGGATCCACCCCCCCAGGATCTCCTCCATTTGTGGGTGCCTCTCCTATGTTCCCACCAGGAAATATTCCTTGAGGTCTCAACCATCTAAGAGCTGTTCCGCTGGGAGATTACCCTGCAGGCCAAATACCTTTCTTATTTCCTAATCCGAGAATCTTTCTATCCCTATCATGGCTTCGATGGTCCTCCATAATGTTACTTTGGGGATCTGAGTATGGTACATTGACCACCCTATAAGCACTCCTCCTAGTCAGCTAAGACCTTATCATGCTTTGACCCCGGTTCAACAGGTCCCTACGACCCCTTCCGCTGCTCTAGTTCCATCGCAACCTCAATATGAACCCACTCCTCTTGCGAAAGCATCCGAATAAGGGGGAAAAGCCAGGAGGAAAGAATATAAGTAAAAGGCTCCCCAAGCTTCATCCCCCAAAGCCCCAAAGCTGTCACCATCGTGCGCTTTGTGTAAAGTTGTTGGGCATGCCACCAATAATTGTCCTAAACTTCCTCATCTCAAACCTTTGGTTCATGAAACGTTTCCTGAGTCTAATATCCCCAAGGTCCAAATCACCTTACTGAGTCCAGCTAAGAAACTCAGAACGTTACGCATAAATCACCCTTGTGCCTTGTGCGATCATCATGATCACTATTCCCATTGTTGCCCTTGTCTCGACGAATTTCGCAATTGCCTTAAGGCACTTCGCGAATACGAGACCACTTGTAGTGGATCACCTACTCCTCTACTCATGGATTCTGGTACCACTAGTAAACCAGAAGAGGGGGGCTCTAGTCCCACCATCATGATCCCTCGCCTTGATGTCGAGATGACAAACTCCACAGGCCATATCCTTTACCTGTCATCATTCTTGAGTTCCTTGCAGGCAAACCTTTCTACATTTTCTGCGCACGCTTCTATCGAACCTCTTTCGACAGAATCCCAGGTCTAAACATTCGTAGATATTCCATCTACTAGCTCGTCGTCCACCATTCAAGATGATGCATATGTGAACCTTCTTTCCCAGGTAGATGCACCAGGTACAACCACCACATCATGTAGTCAGTCTTCCTCTTGTCCTCCCATCTTCCATTCTGATGGGGACATCATGGAAGCCATTTGTACCCCTGATTACCCTTGCACTTAGGTAAGGGGGCATATCTTTTGGACAATTCTGAAGGCCATCTCCTTCCTAATTCTCCCAATGCGCTCTACCTCAAGAAATTTAGCTCATAGCACATCCTTTTGATTTGCGTGTCTTTATTTCTATCACGAAGTTAGGTAGGTTGCATCATCTCATCGGTTGTCTTTAGCACCTTTCATATGGATCCATCATCCACACCGTGTATCAGTTATGCCAATGGTGCGAGTCGCTTCTCTAGGAATCTAGCCTCGCCAACCTTGGCCATTTTTACCCCCTTGCATATGTTATTCCTTTCGAACACCATGTGCATTGGATCTGCTGCCAATAACCAGGCCGAATATGATGTAGTGATAGGTTTGTTAGTCGATGCCCTCTCTCATTGCATCCTTTATCTTCATGTTCATTTAGATTCCTTGCTACTTGTCATGCAATTGAATGGTGTGTATCATGTGCATAACCAAGTCCTATTTAGAAAATATCTATGAGTTAAGCTATTGGTACATGAGTTTGAAACCATTACTCTCAGTCATGTTCTTAGAGCCCGAAATAACTTTATAGATACCATTGCAAATAACATTCTAGATTGGCATTTATCACATGTATACCACATAAGACAACCATAAAACACATGGCAAACCATCATCATCATATAAAAATGCATAATCATATTATGTATTACATAAATCATACAAGTGTTTGGATCCCATAGCTCTAAATACATCCAACATGCCCGTAACATGTTCCAAGAATTAAAAAAAGAGGGACCCACATGTCCCCATATCTAGTCACTATTTGAAGGACCTCGCGCCAAAGGCTCTGCTCCACCTACATGTAGATCGTGTACTACCTGACCAGCCATATCCATGCGTCGCATGATCCCTCGCCACTCTGAGGGAAGGTCGGTACACTCATCTATGTATCAACCAGTTAACTCATGCCATCACACTCATAAACTATAGTCAAGAGTACCTCGCATCTACAGTGTAGATCAATGAGTAGCGCGCTATCCTCTGGACCCTGATGTGACGACGATGTTCCCTGAGCTGCAGCCCCTGGCACTATGGCTCATCCTACATATCCTGTCTGTTTTAGTGATGTTATGTCTACATACCACATATTTTACATTAAGTACCATATACATGTGATAAAAATATGAAAGACACCATAAAAATAACAACTTAATACTTACCATCTAGTCCCCATGCTCACCCGAGTGGAAATGGTAAGTCTGGATCACCCTGATAGTTCATCCCGCTATAAGGATAATTACCAATGTAGAGGGGCTTCTGATCCCAATGTGCAAAATATTCAGGTTAGAACACACTTCCGACTCCCCCTCCTCATCTTCGCAGTACCTACCCCCAACAATGCATCCTGGGCTCTTGTGGGCCCACATCTTGGATTTGTACATGAGGACGGATGGTGGATATCTTCTCAAAGAAGAATGCACACAACACTGTAAAAAATGCATAATCACGGTTCACCTCCCTCTTGCATAGACTTAACTTTCGTTTAACCGACACAAGCATCATCTGGGCACACCCATAGTAGGTCCATGCCAAAACACTCTCAACTAGCATCACCTACTCACTAGTGATGTGGTGGAATGCTTAGCTACCTAAGAACCGTAGCATTACTGTGGAAATGACCTGTGTCTCTAGCTTATCTAGATAAATAATCAGGATGGTCGTGCCCTTCACACGTACACCCTGTGGACAATGGAACTCCACAAACTATGTAATGTTCCTCCCATGAGGCAACACCAGATGTATATCCCCCACCATCCCTAGGGGAGGGATTCTGGTCAAGAAATAGATATACTATAATGTGAGTTCAATTTTATGCCCCTGCACTACAAAGACCTCCTGGTATGGATCCCAATAGCTCACAATCCTTGATAGCAAGGGCTCACCTACCCTGATCAATGGGTTTTCTACCAACTTGAGAACCTCGCAGCAAGCTAATGCCCCTCAAACCCATTGATACCTCATAATATCGGATTGAAGGGTATCCAAATCTCACTCATGCCAGTTAATTATTAACTCTGCCATACCTGCAAAACGACACATGTCTTGTCAGTTCCGAGAAGAAAACACTGGCCTTGACTGATCAACCTACATCGCCCATCAGGCCAATAGACCACCCCTCTTTTCAACTCCAAATTGCACTTCTCTACCCAGAAAGTGTGAGCTCACAGGTTTTCACTTGTTTCTTGCACGCTAAATCGCATTTATGGGCCCAAAAAGTGTGATCCGAATGTGAAGAGGAGTAGAGGTCTCCCATGGAGCTGCAGAGTACCAAAAATGAGGAAATAAACCACTAAAATTGCAGAGATGAGTAAGGCAACCTACCTGAAAGTCGTAGATCCTGATTCTAATGGTTGGTTTGTCTGCTATGATCTCCACAAGATTTAGGGCCTCTTCCTCCTCTTCAAATTCACCACAACTCACTTAGCAAATGAATTCAAATTGGAGGGAAAACTTCATTTTATAGAAAAACCCATAGTTTTTCTGTCGCCCATTGCAACCAAACAGTAGCTCAGTTTGATGAACCATCAACACCATTGGAAAACTATCATTAAGTATTATAATGAGTCTTTCTCAGTTTTTTATGATTTAACACTTCACTAGGAAGTCATTTTTCCAAGAAGGGTCACTTTGTCGCCTCTTAAAATCGAATTTATTCATGTGCGACACTTATACCTTAGGGACCACCTTCCCTTAATACTTTTTGTCTCACTTGTAAATTCTCATCTTGGGTAACTGGTGGGCTCCAGTATTGCAGCAATAATGCTGCAACTCCTGGGACTCCCTTCTTTACTTTTATCAACCCGGTAGTTCGTAACAAACTTGGAAGCAACGGTGCTGTATGCACGAGTATTAGCTCTTGCCACAGTTGTCACTTGGTGAGCTGGCATAAGTCCGCTAGGAGCTTAAGTCAACTTCTATGAGCTCTTAGAAGAAGCTTTTTAATTGATGGATGAAAGCTAATCTATTTACGAAAAGAGATTGAAAAACTGAAGGAAAGCGCAAACCCTAATTCTACCAGCTAGTTTTATTGACGCAAAGAATACAATGAAAAATACTGAAAGAGATGCCATTACTTCTATGAAGGTAAAATACATGTGTCTAAGCTACTTCTATAGTAACATCTGGAAAAAACATCTTTTTGTATTTTTGAATAAGTTGTCAAAATTATCATGCATGTGCTTTCATTGTTTTTGACTGTGCAGAGGTGGATCGGTAAGAGAAAATGCTTGCAGGAGGTTGGGAAGGTCAAGAGAGGGCCTAAGGGGTCCCTAGCACCCTTCCTGAGAGTTTCACAATGATTGGATCTCAAGAAACCGCTTTCATGAGCTTCTACAAGAAGTCTGCAGGGGTTCTACAGGATGTTCTGTGATTTTCTACAGAATGTTTCAAAAAGTGGATTTTGGAGGGTTGATGGAGGAAAAATGGTGGGAAAGTGGAAATGGAGGTTGGATAATGATGTTAAGGGGTTTAGCACCTGGCGCATGAGGTTAAGGAGCGATTGGATTTGGTTCAAGGATGGAGGAAGCGATGATGCACAAGAATGTAGAAATTAGGGCAAGGTGGGAAAAGTATGGCAAATGAAGGGTAGGAATCATGGATTAAGGGTTGGAGCAGATTATCTGATGGAGGAAAGGTAGATAGAGAGGTAATACAGGTGATCTGCACACAATATTCTAAAACTGACCAAACAAAGACTATGCAAACCCAAGATCTAGTTATCTTGACCTAATTTGACCTAAATATCAGCAAGGAAAATGAACAGTAGTTTATTTGCAACGAAATAATGTGAAATGCTATGCAAATTAAGTAATCAAGACTCTGAACATGTAACCAACTTCTGCAAATAAAAATTGAACACTAATGATTGCATGGCGAAGCAAAGACTGTGTTTTTGTTGGCAGCAAGGTCACCTTGATCCCAACTCCCGATCCCACTGAGGGAGACGTGAAATCAGAGGTGCTTGATGGCCTTTTTCTGAAGCTCTTCCCTGTTATTAACCTATCAACTCAATCTGAACATAAAATACTTTTTAATCATCAAAATCAATCTAAATAACAAAGCAAGATTTAAATATAAATAGCAGATTTTATTCTAAGAATGCAACAAAAACACATCAAGGTAAACAGAGGAGGTACTGGGCACTTGAGATGGGCCCAACCCCAAGAGCTACAGCCTCCTAAGAGAGATTTAGAGTTGGTGCAAAGCTGGATTCATCTTTATTGAGCAAGAAAAGAAGAATTACATAAAAAACTATCCACAAGGGAAAGCTTGAAAATGTGCTGAAATGCAAAGCTAATCTACTGACTAAAATCGAACTACAAACTAGCTAACTTCTACCTACAAAGTGACTAACTACTGGCTAGCCAAAATGAGGCCCTAAGCCCTCTTATTTATACAAATTGAGGACCCCAACAGTCCTCCTAAACTTTAGGGACTCGGCTGCCAAAACTTGTAGTTAACAGCAGTGCTACTTGACTTGCTTGGCTGCCCTTGTGATAATTGATGTGGTGGCCCTTGAACTCTGAGCTGATGGTGGAGAATTCGAGGTTAGGGCCCATAAATGAAGGGGACACCTTCCTATAAATCCTCTCCACAAATTTGGCTGCCAAGTGCTCATTTAAACCTTTGATTTTGTCTCCATATTGACCAAAAAGACTACACAAAGCACACATTAGACTTGTTGGCATAATGACTAACCCAATTCACTCTATTAGCATAAATATAATCAAAAACATGCAATAAACTAATGAGAATTGTGGATTAAGTCGAATTAGGAGGTTGGATGAGCCCATATAATTATCCATTTTTGGGGCTCATCAGGAGTCACATTGGAGAATCAGTTGAAGCAACATGTCTTCAACTGATCTCATGCATCATCTTCTTAGAGATGATCTATGCTCTCATTTAGATAAGTCAAAGTGTTGACTTCAGTTGTATATGTACTACCTCTCTGTCTCTCTCTCTCTGTTGAACTATTGAAGAACATATAAGAAGAATTGATCAAGGGTTTCCCCACATTGGGGTTTGTTCCTGGCTAGCGCCACATCTTGTGTCCTTTTGTCTTGGCTTGTCTTCTGCAATTTATATTTATGTTCTATCTGTAGTTTACTTTAATGCTGATGTGATTGCTAATCCGAAAAAAATATTGAGCTAACTGTGAAAATTGAAATAAATTGTTCTAGAATAGAACATACCCAAAACTTAACATGGTATCAGAGCTGAGGTGAAGACAAAGCCCAAGAAAGAGTGAAAGAGAAATCACTGAAGACAGTTGGGAAATGAAAAAATGATCGATGGATTCCTCATCCCTCTTCTAATTCACCAAGGGTGAAGTCGAAGCAAAGAATATTATCAGAATGGCACAGCGGAAGTTTCTGATGGCCTACTTGAAGATCACTACAATGGGAAGTCTAAATCTAAGGGTGGAAGGAAAGGTAGATGCCTTGGTTGAAATAAGTTCAGCCATTATGCAAAGGAGTGTCCGACTGGCAGGGACACATCGCTTGATGATGATAACAATCATTCCAGGGACATCTTCAACGATCAGAGAAATGACATGACACAACTGACTCTTCAGAGAAACCAAGGAACCCCAAGTATGAAGAATCAAATGTTGTTTATCATAAGATAAAGAAGTGTTATCTTGTATTGGTCCTCTCCTTCAGATTCTTTGGGAATCTGGCTTATTGATTGTAGTGCTTCAAGGCACTCCATTGAATAGAAGGGTGCTCTCTCTCTAATTTGGAGAGATGGAAACATTCATGGGATTATACTTGGAGTTGATGCCACCTATCCCGGAAAGGGTGTTACCCCTCAATTGAATGAGGGTAACTCGATTCATTTACATAAAAAAAATTATGTACGTGATCGCAAGAAGAACCTGGTGTCCATTTCAGCAATGGAAGTCAAAGGTTTCAGGGTGGCATTCATCAATGGAAAGGTATGTGTTTGAAAATAGAATATTCAAGAATGCTTTTACTCATGGGTTCAGGGTTGGCAATTTGTATCAAATTGCAGAAAGTCCATTGGGGACCATGTCAGTTGACACATAGCACCAGAGGTCTATGAGTCAGATGTTGACAGGGATGCCTAAATTCAAAAGGAGCATGAAGGTACATGTCTGAGATGTACCGAAGGAAAATCTCACAAGGGGACCATCCCCTCATGTAGCAAGTCCATAGGTTTGGAACAACTCGAGGAGGTTTGAGATTCATGACCAGGAATCTCATGTGTGTAGGTGGAAGAAAGCCCTCTATGGCTTGAAGCAAATCACCCCGGGTTTGATATGAGAGGATTGATCGTTGTCAGATGAAGCTGAGATTCAATAAGAGTGAAGGTGATCCAAACCATTGTTTGAAGGTTGTGGATGATAGACCTCTCATACTGACGCCTTATGAGAACAACCTATTTCTAACATGTGCAGACCCTCTCACTTGCAGAAGTAAGAGGGAGTTGGATTCCAGATATGGAATGGTAAACTGCAAGCCCGTGATTACCTCGAGGATCTTAACTTTCAGAAGTTATATGGTGGTGATGCCGGACCAGATTTGGGAAATGCCTCTGATTTTCATAAACTCATTTGCATTGATGTTCTTGGTGAACTTTCGTTCAGATATATATTTTGCAGTTAGCATGGTGAGCTCATATTTAGTTGAGCCTCACTGGATTGGTGCCAAGAATCTTTTGAGATGTCTTTGGGGCACAATCTACAATCTCTCATGGATTGAGATACATTGTCAGAAATATGAAGCTGCATGATTATTTGAATGCTAACTGGGCACCCAATGTGGAGGATCATTAGAGCAATCCTCAGTGCTGGTTCTTTTTAGGTTCTGCTTCGATATCATGGATGAGCAAGAAACATAAGTCAGTTGTTATAAGCACCGCCAAGACCGAATATATAGCCACAAATTGCATTTAGAAGTGCCTTAAGACGAGCGATGTCTATTTCATGCTAGTATATGTATGACATCATGAATTATTGCTTTTATTTCACAACACTAATAAAATAATTGTTGATTTGGTTTGTCATTACTAAAAATAAAATATTTCTATTTTATTTATTTTTGGTGAGATATTGTGTTGATAACAGTTATTGATTTGAATGGTCATTTAATATTTTCATATCAAAATTTCCCATGCTATAGAAATTTTTACAATGGATTACATTATATGTAAAAATTAATAGATAACTGGTCTATTTGTTTGAATTAGATCATTACGATTATTTGTTTCAATCGTGGTTTAAGTTATCATTATACCTTTTAGAAATTAGTAATGTGAAAGATGACCCATTGCATTCTTATAACTTTTTTTATTCCATATAAGTTGAAAAACTATATTAGGTTTTACGTAGCACCAACAATAAACATACAATTTGTACTAAAAGAAGCACCAAAAGCAACACCAAAAGCAACTAAGGTAGAGACTCTAGAAATTAGCATATAATTAATTAGGTTTGAAATTTAAAAGTTGTATTATATTGTATGTGGAAGTTAATATATAATTAGTTTGTTTACTTGCACTAGACCATTGTAATTATATTTTTCAATTGCAATTGAAGAAATCATCATAAGTATTAAAATCAATGATTTTACTGGTGGGTCAACGCTTTCTTAGAAGATCTGTATTCCATACAAATTAAATAAAGGTACTAGGTTGTATATATAAATTAAACACATCATTAGTTTGTTCATTTTAATGGGGCCATTGTATTTGTATTTTTTATTACAATTAACTTGTAAAATTCCCTTTGCATATAAATGAAACAATTCATAATAAATACTAACATCATTTTTAATTTGGTAGGTGTTTATGTCCTTAAGCAATGAAGTGTGGATATTTTAATATCATACATGTGGTTGCAGTGCAGATGCAGATGGGCATTACTAGAAGTCAAAAGATGTTGATATTTGAAATGGAAGGAGTATTCTTCAAATCATACACCAAAGATGAACACAATTTTCATATTCAAAGAGAACTAGATTGATAGTTTGGTGGTAGGTCTTATTTTTTAAGGCTTTTTTAATTCAGAAGTATTAAAATGTTGCTTAAAAAATTATGATGTCACAATATGGACATCAATGTCATTGACAAGTACATCTGAAAAGTACTTGAAAAGTCAAATATTGATATAGAGGACTTTAAATTTGCAGGGAACAAGTCTCATTGTTATTTGCAAACAAAATTGGAAGCAGGGAGAACAAGACAATTTTATGAGAAAAAGTTGACCGATGTGTGGTCCCAATATGGAGATAATTATAAAGAATCAAATGTATTGTTAATAGATACAACAAAGCATACTTTTCAATTCATTGGATATCGATCAAACCACATTTTGATAAAAGCCTATATAGGAAAAGAGCAAGGTACTTGACTTATGCAAGTTTTATTCCCCTTTCTTAAGACACTTCATTGTATCAAAGAAAAATATGAGTACATTTGAATGTTCAATAGAACATGTACTTCATTATATCAAAGAAAAATATGAGTACATTCGAATGTTCAATAGAACATGTACTTCATTGTAGTGGATGGAGATAATTTCCTTTATAAATTTGTTGAAAAGTACATTCCAAATTTTCAATACATTTTGGACATAGTTTTTGTTGTATCAATTTGTATGATTTTATGTTTTTTGAAATATATGGGAATTGCCAATTATATTAATATGTATATTTCTTATTATTTATAATTTCTTTTACAATGACTTTGTTGCTTGCCTTTTAAATTATCTTACATGAACCATCGAGACATGTTATTTTTAATGATTTTTGTTTACTCATATGCATCAATAATCATATATAAATGTGAAATATAAGTTTTGAAATAGAACTCCTTGCAAGCAAAGGTGTAATTCTTACTAAAGAAATTATAATAATTTAATTGATAAATGCTATGTGCACTATTCACTATTCACAATGCATTATTCACTATTAAGGCTAATGGGAAATGTGTCATAGATGAATGATTTTAACCTTTTGAAGCATAAGATATGTGATTTCTCAATTCATAATTTTCCTAAATTTATATGCTTAAATCAATTAATGGTTGTAGTTGCAATCATATAACAATGAAAATCGACAAGGCAAATTATCTTACATGAACCATCGAGACATGTTATTTTTAATGATTTTTGTTTACTCATATGCATCAATAATCATATATAAATGTGAAATATAAGTTTTGAAATAGAACTCCTTGCAAGCAAAGGTGTAATTCTTACTAAAGAAATTATAATAATTTAATTGATAAATGCTATGTGCACCATTCACTATTCACAATGCATTATTCACTATTAAGGCTAATGGGAAATGTGTCATAGATGAATGATTTGAACCTTTTGAAGCATAAGATATGTGATTTCTCAATTCATAATTTTGCTAAATTTATATGCTGAAATCAATTAATGGTTGTAGTTGCAATCATATAACAATGAAAATTGACAAGGCAGAAAGATAGTTGTTTATTGTTTGCATATAAAATGCACTAATATGAGTGCATAAATATGATTTGTAATTTTTGAGATAAAAATCTATTGTAAATAATTTTGCATTTCTTAAAAAAACATATAATTAATGATAATGTTTGCTAAGTGGACTATCAAGGTTTGGTTAGACACTATCATGGATGAATTATATCTTTGAACTTAAAGCATTTAATTTCATTACTTAAAGTTAATTTTTTGTAAATTTGTATTTTAAATAAACTGAAATTCTTAATCCATAATCCTATCACTTAATTTATTAAGAGTATTAATTTCATATTGTAGTGTTTTGAAACAAAACTCTATGTAAAACAAAATTATCTTCTTAATAAAACATGGAATAATTAATTAATTGTGGATCATCTAGACTCATTAAAGAGGTGGGTCAAAAATGGTTGTATCTAAATTTTTTGCACCATAAGGCATTGATTTTCCCATCCATATTAACATTTTCTCATTTTCAATTCTTAAATAGTTTATTTGTGGTTTAAATAATTTCATAGAATCCACTAGGACTTGAAGAAATCTATTTGGTTATATGCATTGATAGAAGTTTATAAATGTGATGTATTTTTGAAATGTAGCTCTTAATATATATAAATAATATATATATATATATATATATATATATATATATATATATATTATATATATATATATATATAAATATATATATATTCAAAAAATATAAATAATTGATAATGAATTCTAAGTGATCTATACAAAAGCATTTATCGACTTTTATTTTTCTATCATGAGGTTTAATATAAATGTATAAATGTGACATTTTTTTGAAATAAAATTCCATGTAAAATTAAATGTTTTTCCTAACAACACATAGAATACTTAATTGGTAATGAATGTTAAGTAGATTGTTCAAGTTCATTCAAGATACATGCCATAAATAAATGTAATTAGACTCTCTGCAACATAGGACATTTGATTTTCCCGCCCCTAACATTTGGTAAATTTCAATTCTTAAATAAATTATTTGTAATTGAATAATCTGACAGAAGACAATAAGACAAGTATGTATTAAATTCTATTTAGTATATATGTATGTATACATGCAATTTGTTTTTGAAATAAAGTTCTTAATGTAAGTAAAAATATATATTTTTAGAAAATTTATAATTTAAAATCAAACTTTGATGAGTTCTAACTAATTTATTTTATTTTGAATTGACAACTTTTTCTAACCAGGCATTCGTAAATCAATTATCTCTATATGTAATCATGTCATATAAGTCAATAAGTCAAGAAACCATTAATTGATTTTTATTTATCACGTGGTTTAATATGAATGTATAAATGTGACATTGTTATTTCTAGAATAAAAATCCATGTAAAAAATGCATTTTCTAATAAAACATGGATTAATGAATTCACAATGAGCATTAAGTAGACTATTTAAGCTCATTCAACAGATGAGCCATAAATGAATGTCTTTAAACTTTTTGCACCATATGACATGATTTTCCCATCAAGATAAACATTTTGTAAATTTCAATTCTTAAAGAAACTATTTGTACTTAAAATAATCTCATAGAATCCAACAAGACTTAGAAGCTATTTATTCAATTCCATTTACTTATATGTATTGATATAAGTTTATAAATGTAATTTTTGTTTTTGAAATAAAGCTCTTAACATAAGTAAAGATATATCTTTTACAAAAATAATTAGGATTAATTGATAATGAACTTTAAGTGGTTTATTCAAAGTATATCAAAAATCAAGTGTCATAGATGAATGCCTTTTAATACATATTTAATCTTCAAAATCAATATCTTAACGATAATTTATTTGTATTTACATTAAGTATTTAATAATTAAAGAAGTTGAGGACTTGTATAAATTTCAACTAAAATTCATGAGTTATGTTTCACAATTATTTCTTCCCCATTAAAAGTTCTTATCATTTTCTCCTCTTAGTGAAAGTAATGGTCAATCATGGTTTTCCATACAATTGAGACTATTATTTACATACATTGAGACTATTATTGGTTTTGACAATGTTTGCAAGGAGATATCAATATACACACTACCATCAACTTTATTAATCTTTGAAAACCCTTGCCTCCACTACTTACAAGAAGACCACTAATTATTGTTTACTTCAATTTGTTACATTGTCCATCACAATGGAATGACTTGAATACCCATTTACGAACTCTCATTTGATGTACTTGGATTTTTAGTGGAGATAGATCAAAGGTGCCTAAACTTCTTAAAATACCTAAATCAACAATGCCTAACTTTTATAATGGATGCCTAGATGCTATGAAGATGAATGATCACCCCCTCATTAGTGCTTCATAAAGGCATGAAGCGACCGTAGGAAATTGAGCACAAAAACATTTTACTAATTTTTTTGTAGAATAGTTTCAATGCAACGCAAGGGACACACATACTTTTCATTTGCACTAACATCCTCACATCGCCATCATTCAATCAATAAATCCCTCGTAGGTTGTGGGAAAGGGGGTTAGAGTCATCAGACACAAAATTCAAACATCGAGGAATCTAGTATGTTATCCATAATTATAATATCTTTATTGAATATTATACATACTAATATGATTTAGCTTAAATCAATTGCTTCTAAGAGTTTGATTCCACACCCCTATTGTGTATTGATACTATTGTAAATAAAAACTCTGTGTTTGACCTATTCGTGATCTCTACTTGGTTTGAAATTACTAAAATTATTTTTATATTGAATTAATTTAATATGGAGATTTACAAAAGAATGAATGTTGTTGAAGGCCTTGTAATAGAATACTTCCAAATTTAATGAAATATGTGTTCTAAGTTCAGCAAATCCTAAAAACCAAATTTTCACAAACAAACAAACAAATACACATACCTAGCCCAAAATGCATTTGCTTTAAAATCATATCATTGATAAGAAACTTAGAGAGATCCCTCTCATGCTCAGTAGGTCTAGCTACTGAGCTAAAGTGGTTTAAGGTTACCCTTCTCGATTTCCTTTTCAACCTAGGAGATTGTAAGGACTAACATTTTTGGCGCCATTGCCGGGGAGTGACTATTAAATTATTCTTGGGAAATATTTAAGAGCTTTCAAAAAACTGGTTCTGTACCTCTCAGTTTCCAGTATTCGAAGTTAGGCTGAATTCATAAATCTCATTAGTTTAGGGTGTATACATTCTGGCTTCCAAAAATCATACCAGGTCAAACCCTAACTCGAATCCACCATTTATTGTTGAATATCTGCAAAGACTACTCAAAAAATGTAGACTACACATCACTAAAAGTGCAGTTCGTAAAATTAAAAGAACAACTTCTCTACCTAAAAATATGTTTGGCTTTGAGAAAATTCCTTTTGAAGAGCAAATAGAATTGTAACCTATAGGGTCCAAGTCTGATTCCTGTATCTCTGATATAACATTAGAACCTTTAAAGGTTGCAGCTCACTCTATCTCATCAGAATATTTGTCTGCTAAGACTGATCATAAACTCGAGTTAAATTTTGATAAGCGTCAAAGCGTTGCTGACCAACTCCAGATCACAACTGAAAAAGCTTTTATTCAATATCAACTTGAATACCTTGCTACAGCTTCATCCTCTGTTTCACCTCCAAGAACATTTGCTACATCTCCCAAAGCTTTAGTTTCGCCATCTTTCCTACCTCCCCCATTCATTCCATATTTGCCTCCACAACCCATTTTAGTAGTTTTTTCATCCTCATTAGCATCACCACCCTTACTTACACAATCCATTGTAACACCTTCACTTTCTCCAGCAGTGATGGCAAAATTTGTGCCTATTTTACTGCCTGCTCAACTTACTACTTTGCCTCAGAATTATGGTCAAACACTCCCTTTGTTTGATGCAAGTGCAGAAATTATAGCTCAGCAACATGTTGACAAGTTAATATACTTCATTGATTTAGAAGAAATTGATGAGGAGAATGCCAAAATGAGGATTATAGCTCAGAGTTTCTCAGGAGATGTTGAGAAATGGTTTCGAAGTATGGCTGCTAATTATATTAATAGTTCTCAAGGATTGATTAAATTATTCTTAGCTTGTTAGAAAGAGAAGAAGAATCCATTACAGATATTGGTTGAGTATAATTCAATGAAAAAGAACCCAGATGAAATAGTTCAAGAATTTACACGAAGATTTAATACAATGTACAATTCTATACTTGATGATATGAAGCCTCCTCCTGGTTTGGCTCTTCTTCATTATCCTGATACTTCTGATCCGGACATGGCCTACCATCTCAGATAAAGAGATCCCACTACTCTTGAAGAGATGCAGCAGAATGCAATCAGTGTTGAAGCCAATTTGCTCATTAAGAAATCGAAACCAAATCCAAAGAGGGTGGAAAAGAATTTTTTCTTCAAAGAAGAGCTTGCATCATCTTCTGATGCCAAGCTTGACAATCTGATAAGAACTATGGAGAGGACGCTGGATAGAATATCCATAACTGATTGACAAGTTGAACCTTCATTGAGGAATCATAACTCTCACATACAGCAACAACAGTAGTTCAAAAATCGATAGAAAGAGCAGGGAAACCAAGATCCTCAAGGTTAAGTAAGTGCTCCATTCTAGCAAAATGACACTGAAGGTCAAGAAGAAGATGAAGAAGAAATTGTAGAAGCAAATCACTTATTTCAGGAAGATGAAGTGCCCACTTTCCTAATAAAGGAAGATCAGTTTTCAAAAGACTCTCTCATACCAAATGATCAACAATTTGTGTTCGCAAGCAAAGATCTATGGGTTGTTTAGACTGAAGAGTACCAAAGATGATATCAGAATACCCTCAGTCATCTCTAATAGCAGTACAATTTGAGGAATATAAATGTACCTATCACTCCAACTCAGAAAAGACAAAATCTACAAAAGGATGCAAAAAGCAAAGAAACCACTTCCTGTAGGCCAGAATAAAGACAAAGACATTTTCATACTGAATTGGGATAAAACAAATGAAGCCTCCACTAGCAATGTGAGGAAAGATAAAGAACTGAAAATTGAAAGTCAAAGGTGTTAGAGTCGGTCTTGTCAGTCCTCCATCAGAGATCAAAACTCTTTCTGCATCTCATTTTTATGTGTCTCGCTCCATTCACTCAGCTGCATTCTGCTAGAGACATGCCATAATCTGACAGAAGGGTCTCGTCAGTTCATTCCCCTCATGTCTTGTACCTGCTGGCTTAGGTCTTTTCATCAAAGTTATTAAAATCCATGACAGATAATGTTTGATATTTTAAATGGACAAGACTCATTTCAGTCATTAGGTCTAGGGTTCACAAATTGTTGTTCTCAAAGTGCTTCAATAATACTTGCAGGACAGAGGAAGGCTCAATAATTCACTCAAATGATGTTTTTGAGCAAGAAAAGATGAATGTTGGAAAACGGAGAGAGGTTTTTGTCCATAATAGGCCAAGGAAGCAAAACCTCCTTCAATTTTTACACAGGTGTCATGGTTGTAGAGAAATGTCAAAAATATAATTGCCTCGGGAGAATTGAGGCACCTCTAAAGTGACTTGGGGAAAATCAAGTTTTCGCCTAGCTCGGTTAGCCAAATGACTTACTTGATGAGTAAAATCATAACTAGACACAAATAGCTTTCTAATGACCTATCATGAGCTTAATTTGGAGTTGAGGAACACTCTACCTTGAGGCAGCCTCATTTGGCACATTTTGACCAGTCTTGGGAGATTTGACTTTTTATAGGGAAAATGAACTCCAAATTGAAACATTATAGTTGGGTTGGAAATTAGACTCAAATACCTTTCCAACGAGCTATCCTGCACCCAATTTGGACACCAGGAAGGCCTCCAAAAGGCTCCTGCAAAAAGGCACGGCGCACTGGGAGAAATTTTCCAGTGTAAATTTACACTGGCGCGGCGCACTGGGCTAAAAGGCATGAAATTCATTGAAATCTTCCTCCAAATTGAAAATTCTTCATTCCAAAAGTAGTTAAAACCTCCATTTTGGTGTTTCATCCAAGTTTTTGCTAGGGTATGGTGATTTATGGATGCTAATAATTGAAACAAAAAATTCAACCCTTTCATTTTGAATTCCTCACATGTAAACTGCTGCCTAGGGTTTCAAAACTTGTTCGCCACCAAGGTTACTCTTTTCCATTATTTCTCTTGTCCTTAATTCCCTTTTTTCCTTGACTCCATTTGTTCCCCATCCCCTAAAGTTACTAAACCCCTATCCTAAATTCCTTTTCCCAAAACTTTCAAAGGTGAAACCCTAAACCCTATCCCACACATAAAACCCCTCAAACCCTCCTATATTTCCAAAAAAAATCTCTCCCAATAGTCCCTAATCCCTCACTATTTTCCCTCCCCTTACTGTCCCTCATGTCATTATTTTCTCTTGGTGACAAAGGTCAAGCACATCATCAAAGGCATTACAAGACAGTGTGACATATCAACACCTATTTGTCCAAGATAGTTTGTCCACCAGCAGACATGACATCTGATCCATCATATGATCATGAAGAAGAGACACACATTGATTCACCAACAAAGGTACATGCACCAAGGAGGCCTCATAGAGGTGGCAAAACATCCGTGAAGACCAGCAGGCTGCCCAACGAAGCCTAAATGAGAAGACACCCATTTAGCAGGAGATAGAGGTTGATCGAGAGAATTGGCTCGAGAGGATCAACATCCACTTAGAGGAGCTATTGGTGAAAGAAAACAAGGACAAGTGCATGCTCAGGCACATGAAAAACCATTATTGGACATGAAATCATGTTTGCAAGGCACGAATAAGGAATTTAAAGGCAAAACTAAAGAAGGCAATAAGGAAGCAAAAGAGGCAAAGGGATCATGATCGTCTTCAAATATTGGCCGAAGCCTCTTTAGCTTAGCATGAAACTTGATGGAGAAGCTCCAGCCCAAATTTCAAGAAATTTGGGGCATTTTTGGCATTTTGACAAATTTTGGTACAAAAAACAAGGTTTTTCTCCCTGTGCGCCGCGCCACTAGCGCGACGCTTATGATAGGGAGCTCCAAATCATGAAAAGCTTACATTTTTGGATTTGGCATGAAAAATCATGACTGCTGGTGCATGGCCAAGAATTTTGGGCAAGTTTTGAGTCCCCAGGAGGTCAAAAACAATCAAAAAGTGACCTCTCTACCCCTATTTTGACACACAGGAAGCAGTCTTGGGAGATTGAAGTTTTGGTGGGGCAAATGACCACCAAATTCAGAAATTCCACTTGGGTTGGAAAGTAGATAGGCAGGGCTTTCTAACAAGCACACTTGGGTACAATTTTGAATTCAGAAAGTTGTGGGCGTGGCACACAGAGGCCCAAAGGCCAAAATCACTTCCGCTCCGCGACATTTTGATTAGTGATTTTCTCCAAGTGGGCCCGCTCATTTACACTACATTTTTCTCGGCACCTAAGGCAAAGTTTAAAAATTATTTTCACTAAGGTTGGCTTCTATCCAAGTGGCAAAAGGAAGGCGAGCAGTCACCCACCAATCTACGCTACAGTTTTGTCATTTTTGTAACGCTGCACCTGTCGCTAATGGTTGGCTTTCCATTTCCAGTTTGTAATGATTTGAAAAACTCCCCAACTTTAGGTCGTTCCATTTCCTGATGGCAAAGTCTATTTATTGTATGAACAACCATTTGCAAAGGGTTGGTTCTAATTTCTGGGAGACTATGGGAGAGAAACTCAGTTACTCATTGTATATTTTGACAGAGAATTAATGAAAGGCAATGGCTCTGATTTATGAGATTCATGTGGTGTGAGTGTAGCAAACGTATTCTCTTTTTGTTTCATATTTATTTCATTATGTTTCACAGTTCATTCATATTCATTTCCCGTGAAATTTTCTAAGTAAGATAAGGTGGAATTCATGTTTATTGCTCTGCCTGTGGGAAAGTTTCACGTTCTGTGTTCTTCTTCTTTTGAAAAGGATTCATGTGTTTATGCCCTTTTCACCCTCCTAAACAATCTTTCCATTTCGCATTATTTCAAATTTAATTGCTAGACTTTCCGCCTATCTTGCCTCACGAAGTAATCTGTGCCTTTGTGTTAAATTCTCTACTCATGCTGTTCGTGGGTCCCATATATCCCAAAAACTCAGTCATTTATCAAAAATTGCCTCTTGTTTCCATATTTAATTACCTAGCCTAAAATCAATATTCATAGTAAGTCATCTCAGACCATATTGTTTATTTATTCACTGAGCATGACACAGAGAGAGCCCTCTCCTGTTCTGGTAGGGCTAGCTACCAGACTGAGCGTGGTTTGTGGTTACCATGAATTTTTCCTTCCTTCAGCCTAAGGCAGATTTAGGTGCTAACAAAAGGAAGGAACCTTAAGCTAAAGGCCAAATAGAAAGGAAGGACATCACTTCAAAAGAGGTAGAAAAGCAATCTAATCATTTTAGTTTGGGGAATGAAATTTCTAAATTGAAAATCGCCATTCCCCTCACCAAATTGGTAAGGAATGGAAAATATAAATTTCAGATTGCAAAGATGCTTAAGGTTAATGAGATGTCTGATATAGTTAATGTGGCTGATGATGAGCCAGCAATCCTTTTTGTTCCAGCCTTAGAAAGAGCTCCTAAAGATAGTGAAATTCCTCCTTCTTATTTGAGCCTTAAACTTCATAATTTTATCCTTCATAATGCTATGCTAGATTCTGGCACCTCCCATAATCTAATGCCTAAAGCCATCATGGATAAACTAGGACTGATCATCACTCGACCTTACCATGATCTTTATTCTTTTGATTCTGGAAGAGTGAAATGCCTTGGCCTTATTAAAGACTTGGTAGTGTCCTCGGACCAAATCGCAACTAAAAATGTACTTATGGATCTCGTATTTGCTGATATTCCTCGTAGGTTTTGCATGTTTCTTTCAAGGTCTTGGGGAGCAAAATTAAAGGGTACTCTACAGCTTGACTTTTCATACGCCACTGTCCCTGTTTTTGGACAGCTCCAGAAAATTTATAGAGAAAAGAAGATGAAATTTATGATCAGTAGTAAGGAGAAGCCAGTCAATCATCCTATACATGAGGTTCATACTAATCTTGACTCTTTCATTTTGTTTAGTAATATGAATTATGTTGATGATGAAAGTCAGTTAGAGGAAATTTCAGAAGTTCCCAACATAATGGGCAGCATACATGAAACTATTACAGAAGAAGGTAAATAGGTTGGTGAAGAATATAGGCAACCTGCAAATCCTATTGAGGAAAACAATTAATCCCAATTTGTTTCCATCGATTGAAAAAGAGGTAAATAGACTTTATAAGTTGGAATAATAGCCCCCATTCAGTTTTCTGAATGGATGTCAAATCTAGTACATATGAGAAAGAAGACCGGGGAAATTCGTCTATGTATTGATTTCAGAAATCTTAATAAGGTGTCCTTGAAAGACAACTATCCCCTACCTAATATGGATCACATACTATAGAGGGTGGTTGGATCCTCTACGATGTCACTATTATATGGATACTCTGGATACGATCAAATTCTAGTACACAAGGATGATCAGCTCAAGAGAACCTTCACAATGCCATGCAGTACATTCATGTATGCCAAGATGCCTTTTGGGTTGAAGAATGTCGGAGCTACATATCAGAGGGCTATGGACATAGCATTTGCAAATGAAAAAGATGTATTTCTGGTTATCTATCTAGATGATCTAATAATATTTTCAAAATTTGTTGAACATCACTTGCATCACTTAAGGATAGTTTTTCAGAAATGCAAAAAATTTGGCATCTCACTTAACCCAAAGAAGAGCTTGTTCACCATGGAAGAAGGTAAGTTACTAGGACACATCATCTCTAAAGATGGCATCTGCATTGATCCTGTGAGAGTGGAGGCCATTCAACAACTAGACTTCCCTAGGAACAAGAAAGAGATTCAGTCGTTCAATGGGAAAATTAATTTTTTGAGGAGATTTATTCCTAATCTAGCTAAGCACTTGAAAGAAATGAAAAATACATTGAAGAAGGACAGCAAGTTAAAGTGGTATTTGGAGGCTAAGAAATCATTTCATGCAGTAAATATTTCATTATCTACTGCTCCTATTTTGAGTAGCCTAGATTATACTTCATATTTCATCATATTTTCTTTTGCTTCTGAGCATACGTTAGCAGTAGTCCTAAGGCAGAAAAAAGATCAGAAAATTGAGCAGCCTATAGCATTCTTCAGTCACACTATAAGAGATGCAGCATTGAGATACAATATTGTTGAGAAATAGGCATTGGCATTGGTAAAAGTCCTCAAGGATTTCCGAGTTTGCATTCTACATTCCATACCATTTCTTATGTCCCTACTGCAACAGTAAAAGAAATTCGTGTGGAATCAGATCTTGAAGGTAGAAGAGGAAAGTGTATTGCAGCTATGCTAGAGTATGACTTGGAGATAAAACCTACAAAGCTCATCAAAGGACAAGGGCTAGCCAAACTTATGGTGGAATCAAATCTACATGCACTGGATATTAATTTGATTGTTGCATTATCAGAAGAACCAGAAGAAGATGACCCTTTCCTGTAGGTCTCTGACATGTTCATGTCCTCACCTTGGTACTCCGGAAGTCCCCAAAGGTAAAGCTACATATCTAAAACTCAAAGCTTCAAAATACTGTATTCTGGATGGTGTTTTATTTTGGAAAGATCCTAGAGGTGTGCTGCTGAATTGTTTGGTAGAAAATAAAGCTAAAGATATAATGAAGGATTTTAATAAAGGAGATTGTGGCGGTCATCATTTTTGGAAATTTACAGAAAACAAGATCTTAAGTGTTGGCTTCTATTGGCCCACCCTCTTTTCCAATGCATATAAAATAGTCATGAGCTGCCATGAATGTCAAATGTTTCAAGGAGAGAGGAAACTTCTGCCATTACCACTACAACCAATTTTGATTTCAGCTCCTTTCCAGCAATGGGGTCTTGATTTCCTTGGTGAAATCCATCCTTCATCTTCAACACAACATAAATGGATATTAACAGCCACCGACTACTTTACAAAGTGGATTGAAGCTATCCAAACCAAGCAAGCTACTCATTCTGTCATCATTCAATTCCGGGAGTCTAATATTTTGTCTAGATTTGGCTACTCACAGAAAATAATAACAGACAACACTACTTATTTCAAATCAAAAAGAATGGTGGACTTTTGCACCAAATATCATATTGTGCTAGGACATTCTACTGCTTATCATCCACAAGGGAATGGCCTTGCTAAATCTTCCAATAAATCTTTGGTTCACATCATAAAAAAGATCCTGGAGGAAAACAAAAAGAATTGGAATAAAAAACGCATCAATGCCTTGTGGGTGGACAAGGTCAGCACCAAAAAATCAATAGGTATGTCTCCCTTTCAGCTAGTGTATTAAGTTGATACAATATTTCCTTCATCTCTTGTTGTCCTGGTAATAAAAATCCTACAGGAATTGGATAGTGAATCTAATGACATACAAAGGAGAATAAATCAAATGATTCATTCACAATAGACAAGAGAAGAATTTTTTCAGAACACATCCAAACTTTAGGAAAAGATTAAAAACATTTATGACCACAAAACCAAGGAGGACAAATTCAATCTCAGAGATGTAGTCCTTCGGTGGGATGCTAGAAATGAAGAAAAAGTCAAACATGGTAATTTTGAAAACTTACGGAAGAAAGCCTACAAAATTTCTTCCTTCAGAGGAAAGAATTCTTTCTTGTTGGAAGAAATGGATGGAAGAGATTATTCAGGAGGGGTGACCAATGGTAGGCTTCTCAAGCACTACTATGTCTAAAAATCCTGAGAAGTCATCATCATTGTACGTACCAGTGTGTATTTTACTTCTATCATTTTAGATATTTGTCATAAGAGTTTGAAGCCCAAAGTGTAGTAATGTTTTCGTTCCTTTTATTCAATTTTTCTGTCATGTCAAAAGGTCAGTCAGTCTTAAGTCAAAAGTTAGTTTTTATGCATGTTGACTCCATTTCCCAATGAATAAGGCTACTTGGTCTATGGTGTTCTTGACACCTCCAAGGAGCTGCCATCCCCAGTTGGAGCCAATTTTACTGTCAGTCTTGTTAGCCTGTCACCTGGATCAAAAATGATTTTCCTATATTTTTCGAGGCTTCCAAAATGAAATTTTTCTGTTACTAGGTTTACACAACAAATTTGGTCATTATATGGTCAGTCTAAAAATGAAATCATTGTTTGAAAATTCACTCATGTTGGTCACCTATCACACTTTATGAAGGTGTCATAATGAAAATGGGTCAGTCATCATCATCATTCCATTAGGTCTCAGGGAATCCATTAGGTCACTAGGGTGTCCAAGATCCATCATTTCCATGAATAAAACCAGCAATGAGTAAAACATGGAAAAGCAACTCTTGGAGAATTGATCTTGATTTTTGACACACTCCTCATACTCTCATGTTATCAAAGGTTCTAGAAAAAGAAACTTCAGCATTCAGGAAAGCAAAGGACATCTCAGGTTTGCAATGGTAAAGGTAAATTATGTCTTCATAAAGTGAAAATCAGTTTCTAAAGGATGGTGGGTCCCATTTCTTTTTTAAAAAGTGAGGAAACATTCCCTATATAAACTCAAAAGCCCCATAACTCCTTCATTCATATCATATTCACTCTTTATCATCAAGCTCTCTCGCCTAAAAAAGCAAAAAACTTGTTTTCCTATGGGAAATTAGCAAAAATTTGTAGGCGCTGCATATAGAAGCACTGTGATGCGTAGAAGCGTTGTGATGCGCTTTGGCACTGCACGTAGGGACACTGCACTACGCACAGGTCAGAGTTCCCCAAAATTCATCAAAACTCTCTCAAACATCAATTTAGCTTGTTTTTACTGACTTCTAAGCTAAGGAACAAGTAAATACACCATCATCTTCCATCTTTTGTTTTCCCAATTTCAGCACATACCAAAGATTCTTCAAGTTAGGGTTTGTAGCAAATTTTGCATGGGAAATGTTGGCCATAATTATTTTTTATTTCCAAAACATGTAAAATGATATCCTACACGTGCATACATGTTTAAAGAGCCATTTTGACCATTTTACCCTCCTCAAAACAAATTTTAAACACTAAAAAAGAAAAACCCTAGCTCATTCCTAGAGGTTTTTGAGCAAGTCTCATCATAAACCCTATTGTTCCCACCTACAAGCAAATCATCTTTCCACTCTTTCTCCACTCATTTTTTTTAGGCCCCTATAATACTAGTGATTCCCCCATTACTATTGTCATTGTATCCCTTATTGTTATTATTATGCCCCTATTTTCCCCATACTGTTATTAGTATGCCCCATAGAAACCCACTATTGTTATTTTGTGCCCTTATGTTATTACTATTATGTTGACTTGATTACATTGTGACCCCTTGGAGTCCTATATATAGAGAGGAGGTTTATTCATTTGTATCATTCAAGAATTGTTCATTTATGTAATGTAAAGGAGGTTGCCCCCTTGAAGAGGCTAAATTCTAAGGCTTTGATATATCTTTTCTATCTTTTTGTGAGCTGGTTTCCTTACATTTGGTATTAGAGCTTTGGATTCTAGGGTTTCACTGCTCCAAATAGGTCATCATGGAAGTTTCACTATAACCTTTTGTCTGCAACGTTTCAGAAGCTAAAAAAAACCCATTTGGGCCACAATCATTTTGAACTTCGGGACTGAATTTCAGAGCTTGCCTCGCTATATTTGTGGAGATATGATCTGAGGAAGTTGGTGTTTTTGCAGACTCTTGAATTACATTCCAAACAGGTGACCTGGGGAAAATCAACATAAATTTTGTTTTGAACATTAGATTGAAATTTAGTCAAAAGTTTCAGAAAGAGGATGACCTGTAGTCTCCTATGTATCAGTTTCTAGTACTAAGGTTGAAATAGTGACACGTGGCACATCGTACAAGTTCTCTCTACTAAATTATTCTATAATCAGGTCATCGTGGGAGATTTGGCATAACACATGGAGAATCCCATCTTGATCAGACTTGCGGGGTTAGAAATAGGACTCAAAGGGATACCACAGGACGAGATTTTAGATATGGGAGATCCGCAGTTACAGAGATACAACAGTTTCAATATCGAGCTTTTACAAAGTGAAAAAAAGGTGTGTAGGCTTTTTGAATTTTGCATAAGATTGGTTTGAAAAATTAGTTTGAAGGAATTCAAAGGAAATAGTGAAGAATTATTAGAATTAATTAATGCCCCGAAGAAAGAAAATGGAAACACCTAGTAAGCAACTTAAATGCTTTAGCATGAGTCATGAAGAAGAGGAAGAAATGCAGCATGATGTATGAAAATTACAAGACCAAGTACAAGAAATTTCACTCTCACTACAGGTAAATGAAGCCAAGATGAATGGCATGGAAGCTAATATGAATGGCATGCAAGTTAACATGGATTGATCTAAATTGGATCCTTGAAAATTATCAGAGTTCTATGACTGTTTCAAATTATGTCAGACTCCAAAATCTTGTGAGCAATGAGCTATCAGGAACGACCTCTAGACAGTGGCAGTTGTAGCCAGCACGAAACAACGAGGACCCTTGGTCAAAGAACGCTGACCATTGGCCCATGGAGACCGCACAGTGGCACAAATTAGCAAATAGGGAGTACAGATAAGAAAACAGACGTCATTTATGATACGTGATTAGCACAAAGCGCAAAGTGCTAATCGTGTATCGTAAGATAAAAACCTCAGAGAAGGAAAAGCCCCGGCACCTAGTCATGTGAAAAATAGGTAAAACCATGCGGAAATACCCGAAACATTAGAAGGCAGGTCCCGCACCCAAAACCAATGGGATATCGCAAGCACTTTAAGCGGTAAGCGGGTTTGGCAAGGGACCGTGCGATGCCATACACTGAATGACACGTGTCTGGCGGATGAGAGAGATAACCGCTCTCATCACAGGGTAATGGTCAAGCAGCTTAGCCATGCAATAAAAGAAATGACTGTAGGATCTGGAGGCCCCATATCAACAACGAAGATTTCACCCGATGGGAGACTAGATTTGACAGAAGAATAGGCTGAGGCATATGAAATTTGCGGCCTGACATGACTGCTAAGCTAGTGGATGAATCATTTCATAGAATAACCAAACTAGCGACCGTTCGAGGAAGAGATAGCACTCAGTTCATGAGGGGACAAGTGACCACCTCTCTGTGAATCGTTACACAGTGGCGATGATACAAAAGCATGGAATTCCAGCGGATAGAGGTAGGCAATCCGAAGAGCCGGAGGAGGAAGTGAACAATCATGGGACAGATTGGCTTTAAGCCACAAACAAACAAAGAGCATAAGGGAGACATAATAGAGAGTGAAGCAAGAAGTAGAGAATAGAGAATTTGAGCTGACCTACAGAGCTAAGGCAGCATCGAGTAGATAGAACCGAGAAGGCTTGAGAGGTTCAAGCAATCCTTGTGAGGATATCTGTTGGGAACTGAGTACCAAATTGGACTCATCCCATTAAGACCGGTTGAGGTCAAGACTTGGTAAGGGGGAGTCTGTGTACTCTAATGGCTTGGGGAATCCAAGTACCACCCTACTAAGCATCATCTGTTACAGGAGACTCAAATTGAGCTCCTCATTGTAAAAACTCTACTTAAAGACATAATAAAAAAAAGGCCACCACTGAAAGCTGGACCAGGAGACGTAGCCCAAGAGGATTAGGTGAACTCCTTATTAAATTGTTGTGCTTTTGTTGAATTTAGTTGCTGTGATTCTCTTACTATTTTCCAATGCCTGTGTATTTCGTAATCTTATCGATCGGTTGCTTAAAATAACATAGGAATATCCTAGTGCATGAGTCTGTAATACCTACATTAATTAACTGAGATCATACATAAGTGATTTTTAGATCAAGTGGTATCAGAGCTATAGGCTGTTAAGGTTAGACAAGCTTGTGCTGGATTTAGTTGTTGAATGCTAACTAGATCAAAGCTCAAATTAGGAAAAGGAGAGTTGGTCAAAACTAATCCTAAAATTGGAAGAGTCTATCCTCAGAAGACAATGTTGGAGGAAGGTTCTATGGGGCTAGACCCTCAATTTATAGATAGTTTCCTGGCCATAAGGCCCATGGTAGAGGAAATCTATAAGAACTTTAGAAAACGTAAAGACAAAGACTCATTAGGCTCCAAACAAGATAAAGGAGAAGAAGAGTCTCTCCTCCATGACCATTCAAAGGGCAAAGGGAAAGAAGAAAGCTTTCTCACACCTCCTAATAGGCCTGAACATAAAAATAAGACATCTTTGATTAAACTAGATGTTAAATTTGATTTACCAATATATGTTGGAGAGTTGAATGCAGAAAAGCTTGACAATTGGATTAGACAAATTGATGTTTATTGCAGAGTGCATAGTATCGATTCAGACAAGAGTAAGATTCAGCTAGCTAGCCTACACCTTGGAGGCACTGTATTGGTTTGGTGGGAAGGTAGGACCCAAACTGACATGAAGAGACATGGTAAGACTCTTTCTTTCTGGATTGAATTTATTTCTACAATAAAAAAGGAGTTATATCCACTGGCCTACATGCAGCAAGCCATGATGAGCTAGCAAACTCTTCAACAATTGAAAGGGCAAAGTGTACAAGGTTACACCCAAGAATTTAGGAAGAGAGCTTTGATTCAAGGAATCTCATTAGACTCACCTGAGACTTTGTTGAAGTACATCGGTGGTCTACATAGCTACATGAGGCACACTATCCTCATGTTTAATCCCACTAGTATAGATGAGGTATCTGTTCAAGCTACGCATCTAGAAGCTAGAGGAAAGAATGGGAACCCAGAGGTTGGGGGATCATCCAAGCCCATTGCAAGCAAGAATAAGGAGAAAAGAAAACATAAATGGAAAGAGAGGAAGGCAAAAACTGCACAGAAAAGCAAGTCTTCATGCACTCACTATAAAAAGGATGGGCATGATGATGAGCATTGTTGGATTATGCATCCAAAGCTGAGACCTAAGAAGTTCGAGGGAAAGAATAAGAAGACTACTGCAGCTATTCAGAAAGATTTGGGGTCAGACTTAGGAGATGAAACAACCATTGCGGCCACAGGTATAAAAGGTAAGAATTCTAAAGCATCTACTAGTAATTCTGCACAATCTACTATTGATGAAGAAAATGAGAGAAAAAGACATGAGCTTTTCCATATTCAAGTTATTTCCAAGCATCAAAAGATTGATACTTTGTTTGATAGTGTCTCACAAGTAAATTTAATTTCTGAAGAAATTGTAAAGAAGTTGGGATTACTGACTACACCTCACAAGAAGTCATACCCATTAGGTTGGTTATGTGATAAAGCACAACTACAAGTGACTAGACAATGTAAACTTAAGTTTTCTATTGGGTCAGCATTTGTAGATGAGTTTGAGTTAGACAGTTCCTTTGGATATATGTGGAATTGTTTCAGGAAGTCCTTACTTATATGATAGAAAAGCTATTTTCTATAGAGTTGAGAACAAGTATCTACTTGTTAAAGATGGAATCGAATATATTGTAAGGGCTCATAAGCTCAAGAATAATTATACTCTCATAAACTCATGATAGATGAAACGAATTGTAAATTCATGCAAACAATTTTTACTAATGGTTGTAAAGGAAAAGAAACCTGATAAAACCAATGTATTTGAGGGTTGTGATGCTAAACAACAAGCTGATTTAGAAAAATTTGTTTCAGAATATGATATCTTGTTTCAAGAACCTAAAGTTTTGCCACCCAAAAAGGACATAGTGCATGATATTAATTTGTAGCAAGATGCTTCATTGCCTAACATAGGAATGTACAGGTTGTCTGCTTTAGAGAATGCAAAAATCAAGAAGCAGGTGCAAGAGTTTCTCTAGAAGGGGTTCATCAAACCTAACACATCACCATGTGGGTCTCCAATTGTCTTGGTGAGAAAGAAAGATGGCTCGTGGAGAATGTGCATAAGATAACGATCAACAATCGTTATCCCCTTCCTCGTATAGATGATCTATTAAATCAATTGAAAGAATCTATTTAGTTTTCCAATTTAGACTTGCATAGTGGATATCAACAGGTCAGAGTTGCAGAGCAAGATGCATGGAAGACTACTTTCAAAACAAAGCAGGGATTGTATGAGTGGCTAGTTATGCCTTTGGCTTAACTAATGCTCCTACTACTTTCATGAGAATAATTAATGGTGTGCTCAGACCTTTTCTTGATGATTTTGTTATTTTATATATGGATGACATTCTTATATTTCGAAAAACACGGGAAGAACATTTAAAGCATGTTAAGCAGACACTAGATGTTTTGAAAAGAGAAAAACTTTATGTTAAACTCTCAAAATGTGAATTTGGCAAAACATCTTTGAATTATTTGGGACATATAGTAGGAGGTCGTGAATTGAAGATAGATCCCTCTAAGGTGGCAGTCATTGTAAATTAGCCTAAACCCAAATCTACTATAGAAGTTAGGAGCTTCTTATGAGCAGCACAATATTGGAGAAAGTTCATTTCTAATTTTTCCTTGATTGCATCTCCCTTACATGCTTTAACAGGATTGAATAAGGTGTTTCAGTGGGGAGGTAAATAGCAGAAAGCCTTTGACTTCTTGAAAGAAAAGATTAGTATGACACTAGTACTAGCACTGCCAGATCTTCAAAGACCATTTGAGATCCAAACATATGCCAGTGACTATGCCATGGGAGCAGTGTTGATACAACATGGTAAACCCTTATGTTATCATTCTGAGACGTTTAACACTGTAGTAGTTAACTATCCCACATATGATAAGGAATTGTATGCATTAGTACAGAGTGTGAAAAAGTGCAAACATTACTTAATGGGGAAAGAAACAGTTATCCATACTGATCATCAACCACTTCAATATCTACACTCCCAAACTAAGTTGTAGCAATCAAGACATTACAGGTGGATGGGGTTCCTACAACAGTTTCATTTAGTCATCAGATATAAAAAGGGCATACATAATAAAGTTGCAGATATGTTATCTAGACCCATTATAAATGCATCTTCTATACTTAAGCATAATTTTGTATTACATGAAATTTACATTGAACATATGCTCAAGATATAGACTTTAAAGATGTATATGCAACTATAAGTCAAGGAAAACGAGTAGAAGAATTGGATTATCATATTAAGGAACAACTCTTGTATCATTGTGGGAAGCTATGCATTCCACAAACTGAAAGAGTAAAGATAATTCGAGAATCACACACTTCTCTAATATCAGGTCACTTTGGGGTAAGCAAAATAGTTGCACAGCTGCAAAGATTTTGTTATTAGCGAAAAATGAATGAGATAGTTTCTAGATATGTAAGAGGGTGTACTATGTCTATTAAAAGCAAACCCAACAATAGGAAACTAGGCTTGTGCACTCCATTGCCAGTTCCTTCTCATCCTTGGGAAAGTGTTTCCATGGACTTTGTTGGAGGACTGCCTAAATCTAGGAAGGGTCATGATTATCTATATGTTTTTGTGGATAGGTTCACCAAAATGTGTATATTGATACCATGTAATAAATAGATTACAGCTGAACAAACTGCAAAACTGTTATTTCAACATGTATGGGTTCATTTTGGATTACCCACTTCCATTATATTTGATCGAGACACTAGATTTGTGGGGAAGTTTTGGTCAAGTTTGTGGGATCTGATGGACACCAAACTGAATAAAAGCACAACTTTCCACCCACAAACTAATGACCAGATAGAAGTATTCAACAGGACAGTGATCCAGTTGCTCAGGGATATTACACCAAGCATCCCAAGCTTTGGGATGAACATTTGTGTTATGTGTAGCATGCTTACAACCGAGCCAAACATTCTTACACACAGAGATCTCCTTTTGAGATCTGTTTTTGTTTCACACCAAGGTCTCCCTTGGATTTTGTTTTTGGTAAGGACACAACAGTTGAGGGACACAACGATGTGGACAAGGCAACTAGGTTCATTGAACAAATCCAATAGATCCATCAGGTAGTATAGGAATAGCTGGAAAAGAGCCAGGCCAAATACAAGGCAAGGCATGACCAGCATCGGATGGAGCATAGTTTCCAAGTTGGTGATCAAGTCTGGTTGTATATCAGCAAAGACAGGATGTAAGGTGAAGGTAAAAAGATAAAACCAATAAGGTATGGAACTTAGGATCCTTGAGAAAATTGGTGAGAATGCTTTTCGCCTTGATTTGCTAGATTATATGCACATCTACTCAGTCATCAATGCAGACAACTTGAGACTATTTGAATCCTCCTGAATTGAAGATCCCGAAGAGCAGAGTCAATTGCCTCTTATCGATGACCTGTTACCTAAATATCTTAATGAATTGCAGGAAGACACAGTTTTGGACAGGAAGGTGAGAATGTTGCGTAGGGGAGATGTTGAATACCTCATAATTGGGCTCAGGGGTTCAAAGCCAAGCAGTGAAAAATGGATAGAGATTGGATAGGTGAGAAAGTTCTATCCTCACTTAGTCGATGCTTGAAAATCAACTTTTGGTGGTCCAAAAGCTTTCTCAGTGGGAAGGCCATGATCCGAATTGGATCCTCAAACAATTTGATGAATGTTAAGAATGAATGATAGACTTCAAGAAATATTATATCTATCAGAAATAACCTCTGAATAATGGCAATTTTCAGCCAGCACAAAGCAACGAGGACCTTCAGTCAAAGCGTGCTGACCATTGGCCCATGGAGACCGTGCATGGCGCAAAAATGGCAATTGGGAGGCTCAGATCTGGAAATGGAGGCTATTTCTGATACACGATTAGTGTAAATCACATATCTCTGGGCAAAATCCCTTGAGAAGGAAAGGCCCCGAGCGCTCGGTCACAAGGGAAAACTAGAAAAATGTGGGAAAGCGCTAAAACCAACAAGGCGAGTCCTGCGCTCAAAACTGGTAGAATATTGGAGGCATTTCGGGCGGTAAGCGGATTTGGCTGAGGACCCAGCGATTCCATACATTGAGTGACCTGTGTTTGATGGGGAGAGAGAGAAACCGCTTACATCACGGACTAATGGTCAAGCAACTCAACCGTCCGATATAAGCGAAGACTGTAGGGTCTGGGGGCTCCAGATCAATGGTCGAGGTTCAACCTGATGGATGACATGACCCAAGGGAGAAATAAACTACGACACATAAGGTTTGAAGTCTGATTTGACCGATGAAACAATAGAAGGATCTGTATTGGAGAGGTAAATCCCCTCTACGGATAGAGGTGATCCCTACTAGCCCAAAAGGGGTCTAGCAACAATCAATCAATGCTACTCTGCAAGTTCCTAGTTGCAATTA
>APFE031559105.1:49232-119438 GCA_000404065.3 Pinus taeda
ATCTCTTTCCAATAACTTAACACGTAAATACAACCTTAATATGCGATGATCTCTGACGTAATATTGCCCATTGAGTTGGTGGACCACAAGCTGTGAGTCTAAATTTACAACCAATGAGCGGATTCCAAGGTTAATCGCCTCGGCTAATAATTCAATTACAACACTATATTTAGCTACATTGTTTGTTGTGCAACCTAGACACACACCTTGAATATCTACTAACTCACCATGAGGATCGTAGATCACCTGTGCCGCAGATGACAAATTGCGAGTACTGCGGGAAGCACCATCAGCGAAACCAACGTAAGGTGATCCAGACATCTGTTCAGAAGCAAAAGACACAATAAGTGGCTATCATGCCGACACACTAAGACAAAAATAAAATAAACACGCACACACACTAAACACACTGTAAAAAAGCATATGCATGTAAAAATAAATGAGAGAGTGCCTAGACTCAGGCGTGATATTTCTTAAGATATAGCCCATTACGGGGCCTGTCTAGGGGGTTGCCTTCATAATCGATCATCTCATAGGCACCTTTTTGTAGAACTCATTTTACAATGTAGGGCCCATGCCACATTGGCTCAAGTTTTCCTGCTCCTAGCTTATCACTAGCCTGATCGTAGAGCAGTACCAAGTCTCCTTTGACGAAAGAGCGGGGATTAACAGAGTTATCGAAGTGAGTTTTCACTCGCTTCTTTTGAGCTTCGATAGCGAGGGAGGCTAGATGACGTGTCTCATCTAGTCGTTCCAGGTAAAGAAGCTGCTCTTCTGCAGGAGTAGTCTCGGGAAGTAACTCGACGGCTAATTTGAGTGAAGGAATCTCACACTCAATGGGAAGGGTTGCCTCCAGCCCATATACTAGCTGAAAAGGGGTGAAGCCAGTGGCATCCTTCACGGAGGTCCAGTAGGCCCACAACGTGGAAAACAACATCAAATGCCAATTCGACTTGTGCATGCCAACAGTTCTCTGAAGCATCGTGACCAAGACTTGGTTCACGGCTTCAACCTGACCGTTGGCTTGAGGATAGTATGTAGAGGAACTATCATGCCTAAGTCCAAGTTGGGTTGTCAACTTGACCATCATATGATTACGTAAATGTTTTCCGTGATCAGTGACAATGGCTTGTGGAACTCCAAACCGAGAGATAACATGGTTAAAAAGAAACTGTGCCGCCGTATGGCCGTCTTCTGACAATGTGGGCAGCGCCTCGGCCCATTTTGTAAAGTAATTGACAGCAACGATGATGTAACCATGCCCCCTGGCCGAGCGAGGGTTACATGTCACATAATTGATGCCCCACTTAGCAAAGGGGCCAACGGTCACTACGGGGTGCAGCGGGGCAGCGGGTGCACGCATCTTCCGCTGGTAAATCTGGCATTCGTGGCAAGAACGGATGGCAAGAATGCAGTCCTTGAAGATGGAGGGCCAGAAGTAGCCAGCACGAAGGATCTTTTGTGCGGTGGCATATCCAGACATGTGACCGCCACAAGCACTGGAGTGGCAGTCATTTAAAACTCTTTCAGCTTCTTCGAAGGTAAGACAACGACGAAGAACTGAATCAACCCCAAGGCGGTACAGGGTGTCCTCAACTATGCGATAAGGCTGAGCTTGGTGACGAATCTGCCGACAAGCATCTTTCGAAATCTCGGGGCGGAAGGAGGATGTCTGCAAATAGACAATTATGTCCCCATACCATGGATCGAGGGTGCTGATCAAGAAAAGAGTTTCATCTGGAATCGACTCCTCTATCTGCGAGGAAGTAGCGGCGGACGACAAGGAGCACAGCAGTTCAGCAAAAACAAGTGATTTCTTGGACTTGGCCGCAGTAAATTCCAAGTTGAACTCTTGGAGGATCACGATCCACTTTGAGTACTTGCCCCCCAGCAATTGTCGTGAAAGAATGTAGGTCATGGGTTACAATCTGAAATCCCGTAGTAGTACGCACAAATGTAGTGCGGAATCGTGGACGGCGCAACCGCGCGAGAGCCAACTTCTCGGACATATGCGTATCGAGTCCATGTCTAATAAGTTGCGACAAGATAATAAATGACATGTCGATGCCATCATCCTCGTCTGAACAAAACCATGCGAAGTGGTCTGGCAGCAGCCAAATAGAGCGTATAGTCACGATGGTATTTGGAGGCCGCAACAAAGGGGCAGAAACCAGGAGAGTTTTGAGATGAGCAAACGACTCCTCGGCTATGGCATCCCATCGGAATGGGGTGTCACGCTTCAGTAACCGGGTAAAACCCTTTGCCACTTCGGCATAGTTTGGTATGAACCGACTTAAAAAATTAGCTTTTCCTTGCAAACTCTGTAATTGCCGCAAAGTTGCAGGGGGAGGAAGATTCACAATTGCCTCGACTTTAAGGGGATCCAGACGGATGCCCTCTCGGGAGACGATAAACCCGAGCAGTCGAACTAATTCCACGCAGAAGACACATTTGTGCGGACTTTATCGAATATTATAGTGTCTGCAATGAAGAAAGATTTCACGAAGGTGCGATGGGTGGTTCGTGCGCTTAGATGAATGAGCAGGTAGATAATCCAGATAAGGCTGTACGATGTGTCTGATATCTTGGAAAGCATACGACATCGCACGCTGAAAAGTAGCGCTGACATTTTTGAGGCCGAAGGGGAGCTTTTTATAAGCAAAGGTGCCGCAGGGACAGATGAAGGCCGTCTTATGTTGATCTTCCGGAGCAATGTTGATCTGGTTGTAACCAGAAAAGCCGTCCATAAAAGAATATATCTCGCTACCCGCACACTCGTCAATGAGTTGATCAATAAATGGCGTGGGGTAGTTGTCCTTTGGGCAAGCTCTGTTAATGTCACGGTAGTCAACGCAGACACGAATGGTGCCTTGTTTTTTGTCGAGAGGGACGATATTTGAGACCCATTCTGTTAGTGGGATGGGATAGATAAATCTCGCCTTAAGAAGCTTTTCAACCTCTGCTTTGATGGCTGCCGCCTTACGGGGGTGCACGGGACGCAAACGCTGGCGAACAGGTTTGGCCCCGGGATACGTTGGTATCTCGTGCACTACTATAGATGGGTCAATACCGGGCATTTCTTCATAGGACTATGCAAAGACATCGCAGAATTCATGAAAAAGAGCGATATAAACTTGAATCTCCTCAGGAGTGCAGGTCACTCCTATGTAAATATTCTCGACGATCCCTGCCTTAACAGAGATGTCAATCAGTTGCGTCTGCATGATGTTCCCTAAATTTCCTTCGGACGTTGTGTGATAGATCTGAATGGGCGTCTGAAGGGGTTGAGAAGGGAGACATGAAGAAAACCACTCAAGACAAAGGAGAGTTTCCTGAATGGTAGGGAGAAAGGAGGAACGGTGGTGAAAAGGAAACCACGGACGTTCGTCTAGAGACATAGTCTCTATAATAGCCTCATCGGAAGGAAATATTTCCTTCAATGGATCCAAGGAGGTGTATTCTTCTAACCAAGGGGGAAAATCATCTGAGTCAAGAGCCCCACTCGAGACGGTGGGTTCATCATGAGAGGCCGATGCAGCGACAATTTCAATGTAGTTGAGCTCGGCTGGACTCAACGGCATCTCCTCGCCCCAAGGTTCTATCTGGTCGATGGAAGGAAGAATCCAAGATCAGAATGAACCGAGATCATAGAGATCGAGGCGAGTTGGGAGGTGGAGGGAAAAACACCCATAAGGGCAGGTTCTTTGAAGAGCCCGGCTCCCACATTTTCATACGGAACTGAGGTATGCTCAACGAAGGGTACGTTTCCCTAAGAAGAGGAAGTGAAAAAAGAGAGCTGATCGACCATGAAAATTTTCCCTTGATGGGGGAAAAGAATGACACGGAAGAGAGACGAAGCCACAACACGCATAGCGTACGTCCAGCTCCGGCCCAGAAGGAGGTTATAGGTAAGAATCGCGTCTACAACCTCGACTTCTACTTCTACAGTCTTCCCTTCTAAGGTAATCGGTAGCCGTTGAAGGATACCATAAGGTCGAGATTCTTTCCCGTCGAATGCTTCCAAGGTCATTGGGGACTGACTCAACGTCGGAGACCCGATGGCTTTCCAACATGAAATAGACATAATGCAAGTTGAGGCGCCCTCATCAATGATTGTACGATGGATCATTTTGGTATTGATGATGACTTGAATGAGGAAAGCTATCTGATGAGGCAGTCGAGGAACATGGCTCTCGAGGTCGAAAGTGATTAAATCCGAGTCCGCTGGGTCTATGCCACCGATGGCCGATAGCAGGGACTTCCTCTGGGGGGGCAACTCTGAAGGACCTCTAAGGCGGACATGGTAGACGAAGCCCGCGCTAAGTCCTCCACGATGCTATAGAGCTGGGCAACACGAGCATTCAGGTTATAAGAAGACCTTCTGAGTACCCCTTTGGGAGGGGGTCGGATTGTCGTCTCAACACTCGGTCTCTCGATATGGAGAGGACCCGAGCTGGACGGAGGATCACTTGAGGGAACCTCTGGCTCCTTCCCGGCGGACGACGGATAATCCTTAGCTCGAGTTGATACATGAATAGGAATAGTTCCAACCATGAAGACTTGGGAACCGAAGGGAGAAGATGAAGAAGGATCAGCTACCATCTGGGTTTGCTGAGAGGGAAAGGGTTCTTTTAGAACAGCAGGGATTCCTTGAGCGCCTTTCAACAATCAACTAACTTCGGACCACCTAGGGCAGTCTTTAGTGTAGTGGTCTTCCTCGCAAATGAGGCAAGGATATTTAGGCTTGCGTTTAGCTCCTTCCTCGGCAGGAGGTTTCGAGGATTCCTTCTTGGGTTGATCAGACTTATTTTTCCCTTTCCCCTTTTCCTTTTTCTTGCCTTTTGAGGCCTTACCTGCCATAGAGGACTGAACAGCATTGACCTCGGAAGTGTTACTAGAAATTACAACACCCTGGGAAGTGTTTTCGTTGGATGAACTTGACTTTTGCTTCCCAGAATTCGGTGACTTTTTAGAGGCCTGGTTTAGAGAGCCAATGACTCCATAAACAGATGGCTTGGGCGGAGCCTTGGAGGTACCGGGCCTAGGGGCGTCTGGCAAATAATCATACAAAGTACCAGACTGAGAGTAAAATAAGTCTAGGTACTGAGCGCGCGCGATCGCTTGCTCTTCAGTTATGCATGCCCCCATAGCAATGTCCCGCGCAATCTTGGGGACAAAGGAGGTTGTGAACCAATCGGTGAGGAGGAAATCAGGTATCCAGAACTTGATTAACCTGCGACGCCTTCTCCATTCATGAATATGATCGGAGATATGTGTAGCAGTATCCTGCTTAAGAGACGTAAGGAGATGAGTCCCCGTCTCATACTGAATGGGTAACTGAAAGTGATTAAAAAATGCCATAGCCAGCGAATTAAAATCATGGAATGATGCACGTGCCAATTCAATATACCATTTAGCTGCCGAACCAGTGAGGGTCCTCTGAAAGAGGCGAAGTCGGATCGAGTCATCGAGCCATGAATTCGACGAACACCATAAGTGATACGTCATCACATGAGCCTGAGGGTCCTCTCCGGCCTTCCCATCAAATTTGGGACAATCACTGGGAATTTTAGTTGGAACTGGTGGCCACTGTGGATCGTGTAGAATGGGATCATTCGTCAATTTCGACACATCGGGCAGTTCCAACGTGGCTAAAAATGGTAGTTGCGGATTAAACAACATTTGTGGCGGATAAGAGGTAGAACCAGAATTCCATCCAGTTCCTGGTTGCCCCCATTGTCCTTGTCCCGATGGGCCAGGTCCGTAAGGGCCTTGTCCAGAAGGATTTTGTCCATAAGGGTTATTCTCGGAACCGGGTTGCTGATTCTGCCCCCCAGCACCCCATTGGTTACCATATTGGCCAGCAGGTTGTTGATAATTCGGATGAGGATTACCCTGCGGCTGTTGGTAATTCTGATAAGGGATATACGGATTTTGCCCCTGGGGTTGCTCGTATCCGTACTAGGCCTGTGAACCAGGCGGCATTTGATGACCAGATTGGGATTGATACCCACCTGAATGCTGGGGTTGGGATTGATACCCACCCGAATACGGAGGCTGGGCCTGATACCCGCTAGAATAGGGAGGCTGGGATTGATACCCGCCAGAATATGAAGGCTGGGATTGGTACCCGCCAGAGTACAGAGGCTGGGATTGATACCCACCTGAGTATGGAGGTTGGGATTGGTACCCGCCCGAGTAAGGAGGTTGGGATTGGTACCCACCTGAATACGGAGGCTGGGATTGATACCCACCTGAAAGAGGAGGTCAGGATTGGTACCCGCCTGCATGCTGAGCCGTCTGGCCAGAAGGTTGTCCTGGTCGGATTTGAGACGGCCCCGTTCGCCCAGAAGGACAAGCTTGCTGAGTGAGGGGCGGCCCTTGCGCAACCGAGGATTGTCCTTGTTGACCAGATGGTAGCTGAGTGGTAGGCCGGCCTTGCTGAACGTAAGGCTAGCCCCCTTGCCCAGAGGGGTTACCTTGCTGGTTTATGGGTCGACCTTGTTGCCCAGAAGGTTGTCCCTGGTTTCCGTAAGGTTGCCCCGAAGGGTAGCCTTGTTGGGTACCTGGTTGACCTTGTTGGGCATTGGGTTGTCCCGGGTTTCCAGAAGGTTGCCCAAGATATGTAAACGTCGGACCACTAGAGACCAAAGGTTGTCCCTGATTGGGTTGTCCTTGTGGGCCTCCCTGTTGACCTGGGTAATTTTGACCAGCATACTACTGCCCATGATTAGGCTGCACGTAGGGCTGTTGACCCTGGTAGGGTGGTCCTTGCTGTCCTTGTCCCGGATGGTACTGGCCGCCACCATACCCGGTGGTACCCCAATCCACGTTCAACGGAACAAAAATTTCATCATAAGGAATTTGAGGCAAAGAGGTGTACAAATAATGATTCTCGGCATCATAGTACAGGCCCTGGCCATCTGGGTTCTGGACATTACGCAAGTATTCAAAATAGGCCTCCTCTTCCGTCATATAATCGGAAGCGGGAGGAGCACCACTTGCGGGGTGCACAACTCTAGAAGAAGGTGACGGTTGACCACTTTGCGTTGGACCTCGAGATGGGCCTGTGGCAGAAGTGACAGCTGATGATGCTGTGACCGTACTAACAACTGGAGTTGACGCCGCGACACAGACGGTCGGGTTGGAGGGGACTGCTGTAACAGCAGAATGGGGGACTTGGGAAACAAACGGTCCTGTGGTAGGGACGATGTTTTGATCCCAAACAGAAGAGGAAGCTGCCGAGTTCATAGCATCCCGCAATGATCTGTAACGTGCCGGCACCATGACACCCAAAGACGTAACGGTGTAGGGCGTAGAGATGATGGGGGATGACGCCGGAATGGGAGTATCTATGCTCGACATAACGGACGGGCCACTAGACACAGGAGAAGTGTCTCCCATATCGGAGGAAGCCATCGGAGATGGGGCACCGACAGGAGTGGCAGGAAAATCCTCGTCAGAGGGCTCCCAAATAGGGTTGTAAAATAACTCGTAGAAATCGTCCTCTGGAGCTCGAGAATTCAACGGCTGGATGCTTAGAACAATGGGAAGAGTGTCACAGACCGGAGTTTCAGGGGCAACAGAAGATGGGGACCCTTCGTCACTTGGGATGGAAGACAGAGTTGATGGATCCGCCAGGATGACCACACAAAGACCCTAAGCAAGCTAACGATAGGAACCTACTCAAAACTAAACGCACACAAGATCTAACCAGGTAATGTTATCGTGGCCAAATGAATTTTAAGACACAGGAACTGAACTTGACCTTTTCATGTTTCGAGAGTCGAGAAAAGGACGAAAATATGACTCTATCTACTTCGAATGTTTAATGAGCACAAAGTGACAAGACGCTCACTTACACCTTTTCTTTTAGAGAGTCTGAAAAGGATCAAAAGTGACTGCTCTGGAAGTTCTAGGCAAAAAGGTTTACCAAGCAACCCGTAAAACTGCTATATACACCTTGGCAATCATATGAGAACAGGACTTTCCGTACTGCAGTCAATCTTCCCGAATGCTGTGTTCGGTGCGTTACGATTCACAAGGCGGCAGACTCGGCTTCCTATGGATAAAGGATGCAAGCCTAATGGAGTCTCCCCATATATACGCGACGGTACGTGGGAGCCCAATTCGTACTAGCACTTATCGTTTCACCGTGGAGGAATCACCCAACCACTTGACGGTAAGATACTAGGTTTAAAGACGCCATAACACGTCTCTAGCCTAGACCTCTAGATGTTCTCGTTAAGTTCCAATGCGTTTTTAGATAAATTTGGTTTATTTTACGGTTGATCTTGAATTAAGTTTTGGTTTCAGGTCCTACCGTATGATCTCTCAAAAATACTTAAATGCAACTACATGCCAAAGAACATCATTTTGTTCGATGAATTCTAACTATGAGAAGGCTAGGAATCTTTCAATCAAACAAAACGAACTCAAGCAATCACACAACCTAATGCAACTAACAGCAAGGAAATGAAACTTTTCTTTTGAAAGCACAAAACAACGAAATGTCCTTTTCCTTTCAACTATTAAATGCAAAAGACACTAGTTTGCTTTTCTTTTCAATGGCATAAAAGTGCTTTTAAAATGAATTAGAGAGATAGCAACACTAAGTGAAAGAACTAAAATCACTCAATGCAAACACAAGACAATTCCCAAGACACTAAAAACTAGTTTCCCAAATCAAAGGAAAACAAGGGTTTATGAGCTATGTGATCTAAGCTCGACAAGACGACAAGGAATTCAAAGGAGGAAGGAAAATCACTTGGAACACAATCAAACACTCTCAACAATTACCAAATGAATGTGAAAACAAATCCGAAGTCGGCTGGTCAACCAAGAACACAAGATCCCAAATGGGAGGCTTGACACACACGGCCACTAGATGCCCTAGGGTTTGAGTGCGAAATCAATGGAGAAAAGCGAACAACCGGAGGATAAGAGTTCAAAACCAGACAAGCAACGATTCAACACTCTTCAGCAATTGTAAAAGTTAAGACAAAATGCAGACCAAGCAACGAAAGCAAAAAGGAAGGCTTTGCAAAAACTGAAAACAAGCAACAAACGAACCTTCGTGGAACAAGGCTTCGCAAGCAAGCGTGTCACAGCTCAGACAAAATAAAACAAGTCATAAACCAAGTGGAAAGAGTAGGGGACAGCCAAACCAAGAGGTTGAGGAGGCAAATTTGGACCAAAAAGAATTTTACAAGATCAGCGCGGGTGACCCCTCAGCAACAAAGCGATGACAAGACAATGCCCGTAGCAACTTTGCATTGTCAGCGCGGAAGGACACGGATAAAGGGCGCTGGCCCGAAAACAAGGTCAGCGCGACTGTTAAATGTATAAGCGCGATGACAGGGAAAGTAAAGAAACATATGTACGATGTCAGCGCAACTGTTCTGAAATAAAACGCGCTGAGGCTAAAAAACAAACAAAATCGAACCAAAAACTCCCAAGCCAAGGCAACAGATTTTTAAAACAATTAAAGCAGTTCCCAGGATGAACCAGGTTACCAACAACAGCAAACTAATCCCCAATCTTTGACAAGAGAGTAAAAAATCAAATCCAAAAGCAAGGATGAACAACAAAGACACAATCAGCTCTCCCCAGTGGAGTCGCCAAATTGTTGGAGAGGTAAATCCCCTCTACGGATAGAGGCAATCCCTACTAGCCCAAAAGGGGTCTAGCAACAATCAATCAATGCTACTCTGCAAGTTCCTAGTTGCAATTAAAAAGTGGGTAAAGAACACCTACTTGGATTCCAGCACTATGTTTGACGAAGAGATGCCACTCTCGCTCCTTCGCTCCAGCCGATCACAATCCTCCACTATTCTCGTGGGCGGACACCTGCACAAGCAAAGAGAGAACAAACACGAGCGTAAAATCTACTAAAAGCAACCATACATCAGTCAGAAAGGATGTAATTCACATTAATTATTCATAAGACAAATGAGAATGGAACCATAACAGTAGTCATCTATCTAAATTAATCAAATACAGAAGAAGGTACAACGAATGTTTGGACGCTGAGTCCTTCCCTGGAGGGTCCAGCCAACAAATCTCACAAGCATTCACCCTTGAAGGTAGATCTCCCAAGCTAAACAAGTCTTTCTATCACACAAGGAAACAAACTTGATAACCTTCCTTAAGCTCTATAGCAATCCTCACACAACACACCAAATGCCTACAAAGAGCAGCACTAATGCACTAGGAATTCCTCTATGTCAAAGTCTATATGTTCCGAACTAGCTGCTCATGGCAATGGTGGAGGCTTATATAGGAGAAGGAGTCTCCATGAATAGTGAAAGGATGAGCTTACCCCCAAGAAAAGTGGGTGAACAGGCAAACAGACATGCTTTAGAAAGGATGGTGACCTTTACAAAGCTAACAGCCAAGTCTGGAGTCATCTGGAAGGCTGGCTGTTAGAACAAACTCGCCCAAACAGGATCAACGTGGGTGCAAAACTGGGCTGGCGCACTGGCATCATATCTCAATTACAGAAGAGGTCTGGTCAGCGCGATCTAATGCAAGCGGAGGGTGCGATGGCTGTGAAATTCGACCAGCGCGGAAAACCCGTGTGCTTCCGCGCTGGCAGCGCATCAGTCGCACTAGAGGCCGCCAGTCAGCGCGGTTATTTTAATAACAGTCGCGATGATCCAGTAAACTTAGGCAAAGAGGGTTTTTGGCCATTTCAGAGAGCATGAGCATGGTGGATTTGGTTTTATGACACAGTAGGGAGACTGAGAAGGCGACAGTGACATTTTACTGTGTAACAATCCGTTTCACAGGCATCTGGGAAATAATGAAAAAAACGACCGTTTAGGAAGAACTGATACTCAGTTCGCAAAGAGACAGGTGGCCTCCTCTCTGCGAAGCATTACACAACGATGATGATGTAGGGTAGAGGAGTCCTAGTGGATAGAGGCAGGCAATCCAAAGAGCTAGGAAGCCGAAACAAATAGTCGAAGGAACAAGCTAGCTTTAAAGCCATGAGCCGACAGAGACAAGACAGAGAGTGAGGCAAAGAAGCAGTGAAGAAGCCAAAGACTGAGAGACATAGAAAGAGAGGTAAAGGATCAGAGGGCAGAGAAGCCGAGTTGACCATCAGAGTAAGGGAAGAATTGAGTAGACAGAGACCAATTGAGGTTGAAATTCAGTAAGGGGAGTCTGTGAACTCTAAGGACTTGGGAATTCCAAGTGCCATCCTACTGATCATCCTCTGTCAAGTGAGACTCAGGTTGAGCTCCTTATTGTAAGAATCTACTTTAAAAACATAATAAAAAGGCCACCATTGAAGGTTGGACCAGGAGGCGTAGCCCAGGAGGATTGGGTGAACTCCTTATTAAATTTTGTTGTGTTTATGTTTGCTTACTGTGATCTCTTACTGTTTCAAGTGTCTATGTATTTCACAATATTATCGATTTGTTGCACAAGATAACATAGACACACACACCAACACACGAGTCTATAATACCTTCATTAATTTCTTGAGGTCACCTAGTGATGATTTCATATCAGTTTCATGCTTAAAGAACAGTATAGGTGACAAGATCCCAGTTCAAACAATCTATCCAGAACCTAACGAGGAGGAAAAATCATATTGGAACCTGAAGAAGTCACTGAACAAGAACTTGACAACTACAAAATCAATGAATTTTAGAGTATCTCATCAAGTGGAAGAACGTACCCACTAAAGATTCCACATGGGAGGACGAAAAGTTTATACAAAAGCATCCAAAACTACTCAAGAGTTGATGAAAAGACTCTTTTGAAGGAGAAGGGCATGTTACATCCATATAATACTAGTGTATTCCCTTATTATTATTGTCATTATAGCTCCTTATTGTTATTGTTGTGCCTATTTTGTCCCCATATTGTTATTATTGTGCCCCATAGAAGCCCACTATTGTTATTGTTGTGCCCTTACATTATTATTTTTATGTCGGCTCTGATTATATTGTGACCCGTTAGATTCATATATATAGAAAGGAGGCCTTGTCATTTGTATCATCCAAGAAATTTTCATTTTTGTAATGTAAAGGAGGTTGCCCCCTCGAAGAGGCTAATTTTGAAGTTGTTGATCTATATCATTCTTATATTTTGTGAGCTGGTTTCATAACAAGAGATGTAGGGTAAATAAATTTTCATTTCATTAATATCAAAGAATTAAACTATGATTACATACAAAATGGAAATAAACTAGCTCTGGTGATGGTAGCTTATCTATGAGAAGAGATGTGGCATCTACATGCCTCTAAACTATGTTACAATGACGCTCAAGGGCCTTTTTATTATTGAACAACAAGGGAAAACCATAACCAAAACCTTAATCATAGGAGATGAAACGCCAAGAGTTTGTGGGCCCTGTTGGGGTTAGTTGGGCAGACAACTTCCAGGGTCGTAACTTCGTAATATGATCTATGTTTGGCGTGTACGATACCTCATTAGAAAAGTCTCTTTGAGTACTATAATATTTTCCACAAGCCCAACCTATGGCTATGGGCCTACTACGAACCTAAAAAAAATGTGTTTAGGGGGTTAAAAAAGACTTCGAAAGTTAACAATCTGAAAATAATAAAAATAGTAGATGCTGCTATAATAAGGGAAATAGACGAAACCAGCTGAAGTTCTAGGTGGAGTTGGTGGGTGACCACCAATATCCACCTGGATGAGTCATCCCCCCTGAGGAAGCAATGGTCCCTATTACGTGTAGAGACTCCATGAGGTGAGGAAATTTCTGTTGAACCTGATCCTTGCTGAACCACTTGCCCTAGTGAAGGAGTTTGTCTTCTTTTACAACTCGATATAGCTAACTCCTCTACTAGAGAGTGTTCTTAATCTGTGTGTCCATCATCCTATTAGTTATGGCCTACTCAATGCAACTTGGGTCAAGCTTTGTTGGTGTCAGTTTCTCCATGACATTGGATGTATCCAACAATGGAGGAAAGTATGGTGGCAACTGGTCCACATTGAATATTTGGTGCAGACCAAGGGATGGTAGAATGTTGAGCTCAAAGGCATTATCCCCTACAACCTTGGTGACTGTGTAAAACCCATATCAAAGTGAGAGAATCTTATGGTGGGGCCCAATGAGGCACTCCTTTTGCGAATGTAACCAAACTTTTTCACACACCTAGAACTTATGTGGAACTTAATGCTAATCATGATGTTTCTATATACTTAGCATTGACTTTGTCCAATATGTCATGGACTTGTTGCAGGATGTGCTAAATGCACTCAATGAAGTTTTTAGCCCAGTATGCTTCGAACTGGACATTACCCAAAACTACTTGAGTATCTGCAAATAATATGCCCACATTAATGGGACACAGTGGTTGGAATCTCAACCCACCTAAAAAGGGTTGTGGTTAGTGGAGCTATGGAGAGTTTTTTTATAGTTGTGTTCGACATAGGAGAAACTTTCATCCCATGTGCGTGGATGCTTTGAGTTTTACATGCATAAAATGTGGACGATCATCCTTTTGATGACCTTTGTTTGGCCATCAGTTTGGGGGTGGAAGGTCGTGGACCTAGTGAGCTTGGTATCCAACATCATCTAGTGGCTTGACCAAAATTTACTCACGAATTTGTTGTCCCAATTTGAGATAATGGATTATGGGATCCAAAAATGTACCCACACTTATTCAAAGAAGACCTGAGTAGTGGCTTCTTTTGTGATACTATTCTTGCAGGCTACCAGAATGCCCATCTTAGAGAATTTGTTGATGACTATGAACACAGAGTCGTTGCCATGCTTAGTAGAAGGAAGGCTCAACATGTAATCCATGGAGATGGATTCCCAAGGCTAAATAGGAGTAGGTAGAGGATTATATAGGCCTTTATTCTTGATTTTGAGTTTGGAAAAGGTATAGATGGTGCAGGATTTGATGTACTTCCCAACATCTCATTGAAGATTCGGCCAATGAACACACTTCTACAACACCGCCACTATTTTCTCTACACCAGAGTGTCTAGTGACCCAACTGTAGTGTGCCTCTAAAATCATCCTGGCATGCTCACTTGTAGGAACACAAAGGTGTCCCATGTGGCATAACAGTGCACCCTGGAGGTGAAAATCTGGAACTTTCTTTCCTTCTAGGAGCATCTGGTAGGCGTTGCTGAATTTTGGATCACTCTTGTAAACATACGACCACACTAAAGTCTCGTGTTCACAAGAGTCGAACACAATGGTCAGCTGAGATAGTCTGCAACAAAATTGGTGTTGCCCTTTTTTTACATGATATTCAAATGGAACTGTTGCAGATATGTGGACCATTTCTAATGGTGATCATTTTGAAACTTCCCTTGTGTCTGTTTGAATTGCAGGGCTCAGTGATTTTTGTGGATTATCATTTCCTTCCCCAAAATGTAATGCTTCCATTGTGGATAGGACTGCAAAATAGAATACATCTCTTTGTCATAAGTGGGATACTTTCAGACTGTATCCAGAAGTGTCTCACTGTGATATGCCACTAGATGCCCCTGTTGTGTAATAATTGCACCAATAGGATAGGCGGAAGCGTTTTTCTCAATTTCAAATAGTTATTACAGGTCTGATAATGTGAGCAGTGGTGTGGAGAAGAGGTGATGCTTCAACTTGACAAACAAATTCTATTAGGATTCATATCAAAATTACTTTGCTTTTTCTCTACCCTTGGTGAGTTGACTCAAAGGTCAAGTGATATGAGAGAATCGCAACACGAACCTGTGATAGAAATTGGCAAAACCCAAAAAGCTACAGAGCTCTGCTAGAGTGGTTGTGGTTGGAAAATATAGAATAACTTGTATCTTTGATTGTTCCACATGAACAACCTGCTCATTAATGATGTACCCAAGATATTGAACTTGGGTCATACCAAAAGTACATTTCTCCAAATTGACACACAATTTGTGTTATCATAGGGTTTGGAGGACCTGTTGGATATGTTGTATGTGCTCTTCCCAACTCTGGCTGAAGATCAAGATGTCATCCATGTACACTACCATGAAAGAGTTGGTAAAGGGACCTAATATTTTGTCCATCAACCGCATGAAGGTTGCGTGGGAATTTGCCAACCTAAAAGGCATGAAACACCATTCGAAAATGCCCTCCTTATATTTGGAGGTAGTATTACACACATTAGAGGGTTTAATTATTACTTGGTGGTACCGAAAATTCAAGTCAATATTGCTAAAATATTTGGTCCCCTTGAGCTGGTCTAGAAGGTCATCAATCCATGGGATTGGATACCTATTCTAGACAATGATCTTAATCAATGCTCAATAGTTAATAGAAAGTCTCCAATTGCAATATTTCTTTTGTATGTTACGGGAAAACTAGTGTCCATTTAGAGTTGCTAGTCCCACTAAGAAGGGTAGCTATCTTAGAAACAAACAAACTAAAGTCACTTGTGTTTTCCTTTATGAGAGATAGATGAGAGAGAAGTAGAGAGTACCAACCTCAGTCTTTCACTTGGCTCCTTGCTTGTTTCCTCCCTCCTTTGACAAAGATTCACAACTCCTTCCTTACTTGTCCCATTTCAAAGAACATCTGTAGAGTCAAAGCAACATAATACCATCAAAGCATAGAGATCTATAACCATAAACAATATAGGATCAAATGTATATTAACCATACAAATGCATATATCAATACAAGATTCAGAAATATACAAGAATATGGAGGAAAACTCAAATAACTTTATTGATAGAAGTAGTAGAAGAGAGGATTACAACCAAGCTGTCTTATCCAGCACCATCCTCCTAGCATGAAAGCCCTCTTCACCTCATGAAAACCTAGATTACCCAACAATACAATGTTGCACAGAGAAACCAACAACACTTCCTTACCAAATACAAAATTCCAGCCTCTGGATCTCTATCATGAGGGATCCATATATAGATATTTCCAAGTGGGTGCGCCAGATTCTGGGATTTTGATTAGTGTCTTTTCTCTGATAGTTCTAGGTTCCACTTAGAGATTTCATGATCTCTTACTCATCCCTAGGCGAATTTAGAGAGGCAAGTGTCAAATGGGCAGTTTCTAGAAGATTCTTTGGGTTTCCACCTAGCCAACTACATCTTCCATTTGTCTGCTCTCACTTATCGCACCCTACAGAAGGGATTTGCAGTATGCATCGCACATTTTGCATGTAGTAGGTGAGATGCATTGCACCTTTAGCACTAAGCACTCTGTGTGATCCAGTTTTGACCAGTTCTGAGTAGTTTTTCAGGGAGAACTTTTGGGAGATGATGTAATTAGCTGACCTTGTTCCTTTAGGGTATGAAACAACACTTTTAGGGACTTAGAAGCCCTTGGTTTATGGACATATGTGTTCGGGGTTGCAGTGCCTAAATATATCTATAACAGTTGCCCCCTAAAGCATGAGGTCGTAAATCTTTTGATGTCGGGTGAAATGCTTTATCATGAGGATCCGAGGTTTTTCAAACTAGAAGGTGACCTGTAATAAGATACAATACAATACATTATCTTCATAATATTTTCATGATCTAGCTGAGGCGGGCATTCCCATGCTCAGATTTATAAATTCATTTTCATGTACATATGACAGATAACTGTCTGTGTGACAGACTGATGATTCTGGTAGAGCCATCATCCTTTGGCTTAGATGATTATTCGTGCAGCTATGATGTAAATTTGATGTATTTATTTTCCTGAATATATCGCAGCTCGGATGGATGAAACTAGATCTGGGGTCTTCAAACTTGTTCAATCTTCGCTAGAAGTACAAGTCGATCCATGTCAAAAGATGTTTTGGTGTCGAACATGGAAAGACATCGCCTGATTACCAGCCAATGATGTAAGTTGTTAACAGGCGTGAGAGGAATCACCGATAATGATAATGACCCTCAAGGTACTTCAGTACAATTCACATGGTGCGAATACATGAGTCAATGTTAAACACCATGCAAAATCTTCAGGTCAAAGGCCATTGATGTAAACCTATTGCTGGAAGTGAGAAACTTGCCATTGAGGCATGCAAGCTTCAAAGTACTGAAAGGGTTGTTCCTAAGTCAATTTCTTGGATAATGAGCTGATGTCAACAAGAAGTGATCCGTCATAGGAGGGTCTTAATGAATCCCACATCTATGACACGAAATGGAGAAAATGATTTTGTGGAGGTGAAAATGATCTAATGATACAAGGTTCAAGGTGGCGGTCATGAAATAATGAAGCGTGAAGGTATTGCAATGGATGATATGTTAGTTGGGTTTGTGAATTCTCTTAATGACTTCTCTTGAACATATCGGCGACATTGAAAATGGATTGGTATCATTAACCCCATAAAATGGATGGTATGGAGGACCAATGGTTATATGACCGGTGAACGGAATAACCCAACTCGACTCAATCATGGTGATGGAGTGAAAGTGTCATGTTCAAGAACGACCTGCTACTAATAAAGTCCTTCAAGTTTTCTTCCCAATTTTTCCCCAGTCATTGTTGACTAATACCTATTTATTTTTTCCAAGCTTGAGGAGGATAACATATGCTTGTTCTATAATTTGCCCTTCGGGAAAATCTGTCACTATGTTTTAGTGAGCCTAGCGACAGTGAAACTCGCTCTTGTCTATAATGGACATGTTTGTCGCTATCCTTTTAACGAGTTTAATGACAAAGATAACTCGGTCCTTTTCAATTTTAGAGAGTCTGAAAAGAGACGGAAAGGAAACTCCAGTAATCATTTTTCGTAGTATAATCCCTTAAGTCTGAAAAAGTATAAAATAATACGAAAGGGATGACTTTTCGATAGTTTTAACAAGCCAAAAAGATTAAAATATAGAGGAGGGATGACACTTCCAATGACTTTAGCGAGCTGGAGAGGCCAATTGCTCGGCAATAGTTTTCATATTTTACGAGTTAGATGAAAATATATTAAATGAGACTCGTCTTTGAGGAACGAGTGATATTTTTGGGTAGTAGCCGGTTCCAGGCAAGGTTTGGAACTTTTCAATCATGACAGTGTAAAAAAGATGGCTAACAGAATCACTCGTCGCAGCTGTCCCTCAAAAGGGTAAACAATCAAATGGAGGTGTATGATCAACTAAAAAGGAGTGGAGGTGATGGTAAGAACATGACCAAGGTTCAAAAGCTGATAGTTATGTGATCGCAAAGATTATTTACCAAAGGTTGGGTTCATTTTTTAATGAGCTTAAACTCTGGGGGAACATATGCTCATTGCTAGGTTTATTTTTTAAAGAGCTTGAACTTCACGTAAACCTGCTCGTGATAATAGTCAAAGATGTTTGATTCACTATTAACACTATGTTCTCTTGACGGTCGTACTACCTGTTCAATTGCTCCATCAAACTGATTAGAAATGTACATACATGCTTGAAAATGAGTAAAAAAACTAATACCTTACTTGAACTATGCGAGCAATATCATAAAAGTAGGTTTTACCTCTCATTTTACCATTTCATTCAAATTTGGGATTGTTGGAGCTCTAGAGGTGTCTTTTCCCCCTCGATTTTCATCAGCTAATTCCGGGAGACTCTATGGATGATTTTCAGCGCCGTCTAGACTAGGTAAGAGCTAAACCTGAGCTCTTCAATTGTATTCTTTCCTTTTCTGATTCTAAGCATGTTTTCTTGCTTTTCTAAGCCTCTCGACTTTGAACATTTCGTTCTTTCCCCATCGCACCTAGTATACATTGAAAGGTGCGATGCATACTGAGATGGCCATTGGCCAGTCAGTATGCATCCCACCTAGTACACAGCTAGGGTGCGATGGGTGCAAGGAGGAAAGTTTATGCACTGATTTTTGATGGAATTTTTGCCTGTTTTTTCCCAAATCAGGATCCTAATTCTTCTCTTGTTTGTTTTTTAGAGATTCATCGGAGCAAGATGGTCGTTACATGGCCTGAACATGAGCATGAAGAGGAGGATATGATTGCCTTACATGATCCGGGTATGGTAACTGCATTGCGGAACTGTGGCTTGCTCAAGTTCTTCCGCATATCTAGCATGAGGCAACAAATCAACTTGTTACAATATCTTCTCGATGCTTGGGATCCTACCAACCAAGTGTTCCAGATTAGAGGTAAATCCAAACCTTTGACTATTGAGGATGTCTACTTTTTGACCGGTTTGTCGAGGCGTGGTGCCCCTCTCTCACTATCAGGTTCCACCCGTGGGGGTGAATCCATGAGGGATTACATTCGCTGATACTGTAGAGATGGATCTTAGCCGAGCAGGGATGGCAAGACCAGTATTAGAGATGTTATTGACTGGTCCTTGAGGACTATCTTATTCACCTTTGCTAGATTGGCAGGTAGCATGGCTCTTCACTTGGCCAACAGGTTTTATATGCAACATGCCTTGGAATGCCTTGAACCAAATGTATTCAACTGGTGTGATGCAATACTTCTGGTGATAAAAGAACAACTTACTAAGGTGAAGAAAGGAAGATCCAAGAACTTTGGTTATGGTTCTATTCTAACCGCTTTCACCTTGGAGAAGATCCCACTGATGTAGCCATAGTACATTTCACTCGGAGTTCCAGCGCCGACAGAACCACGGATGCAGAGATGGGTCAATATTATGGCTAGACATGCTAGTCAGTCGCAGATTTCATTCTTTGATGCCTTCTTCGAGTGGTTCAACCATCAGTAGATGGTTTATGCTGAGTATCCATATTCTGGGATGGATTTCCGGGGTGACCCAGATTTGGTGCTGCTAGCTGGTGAGCAGTGGGGTGTCATAAGTAAAAATTTCTAACCATGTCTCTATTTATTTCTTTTATAATGTTATTGTGTTTTTTAAATGTTATCAAGACTAATCAAAACTCATGTATTCATGCAGATATTGGACCAGTGCGACCAGTAGTGCGCTCGAGGGTAGCAGCTGCCGTTCCAGTAGGAGAGGCTGTAGGGAGGGTTGTCCTTCGCGATCTGGATGTAGCCGAGACCCTTGCAGTATTGCAAGATCAGATTGAGGGCCTCACCTTTGGTATTTTAGATGTGAGGACCAATGAGTTGCCTCTAAGATTACAGCGCCATACTACTGGCATGCCGAGTCGATGGACTAGGCTCTTATGTATGATTACACAGGCAGTGACTTGTTATCACCAACACAATTAGTCTAGGATGCTTTCCTACATTTTTGAGTTTTTGGGTCGTATGACCGAATTTGTCCTGGACACAGAACATTTTGTAAAAACTATAAACAGTTAGATATTTTTGATTTTCAGAGCTTTATTTTCGTTAAGTTATATGATCCTGATGCAAATGTTGATGAAATGCTTTTCTTTTACAAATGTCGCAAATTTCTATCTAACACATAATTTGTTAATGAATCAGTTAATGTGTTTAAGCTTCTGGAAATGTGTTGATATTAAATGGAATCAAACCGCCTTTCCAAAATCTTGACCCTTAGGAACATACGATAGGTCGCTGGATTTCGAACATAATAGATGCCAGTAAGCTATAGGAGGACGAGTTATGAGTCTAGCCTGACGACAAGTTGGCTTATGCCATGTGCGATGGCATTGGAGAGGAGCTCTATCAACGTGATATATTCAGCGATGTTGTTCATTGATTGACCAATACATACCCCTCTGAAACTCACTAACTCGCCACTTGGATCAAAGATGGCCCAGGCTGTAAAAGATAGGTTCTGCGTACTATCACTAGCTCTGTTGGCGTATCCAACAAATGATTCCAATAGGTTCGACATCTGCAACAAATGCAAAAGTGGATTACCTAACCAAAATGATCACTCTTGACGAAAACAAAAATGTAACAAAAGCATATGAAGAGATTACTATGCTTAGTCAAGCATGGTAACGGTTAAGGTACACCCCGTTTTGGGGTTGCGACAGTGGAATCCCATCGTAATCTACTAGCTCGTAGGCTCCTTTTGCTAAGACTCGCTTAACAATGTAGGGACCCATCCACAATGATTGGAACTTACCTACTCCCAATTTATCGGATTCCTGATCGTAAAGTAAGACCAGTTCGCCTTCTAAGAAGACAAGGGGTTTGACATTCTTGTCAAACTGCATCTTGACTCATTTCTTATGAGTTTCATTAGCCAAGGCGGTGTCACAATGGGTTTCATCCAATTGGACTAGTTCCAAGAAACAAGCCTCTTCCTCTGAAGTTTCGGGGAGAGGGTCGACTGCGAGCTTGAGAGATGAAATCTCACACTGTATCGGTAAGATTGCTTCCAGGCCATACACCAGATGAAAGGGTGTAAATCTGGTTGCATTTCTTACTGATGTCTGGTATGCCTACAAGGCTAAGTACAGGATTAGGTGCCAACTTTGTTTATGGATTCCAATCATCCTTTGCAGCATGCACTTTAGGACTTTGTTGATTGCCTCAACTTGCCTGTTAGCTTGCGGATAATACGGAGGAGAGCTGTCGTGGGACAGTCCTAATTTGGCAGCCAATTCAACCATCATGTGATTGCAGAAATGCAATCCATGATACGTGACTATAGCTTATGGAACACTGAATCTAGAGACTACATGATTGAAAAAGAAAAGGGCATCTGTTTCACCGTTGTTGGTTAATGTAGGCATCGCCTCGACCCATTTCGTAAAATAGTCAACTGCGACTATGATATACCCATGCCCCTCGGCCGAGGTGGGGTTACATGTCATGAACTCTATGCCCCATTTGGTGAATGGCCCAACAACAACTACTAGGTGCAGAGGTGCGAGTGGTATTTTGGTTTTGTGGTCGAAGATTTGACAAGCATGGCAACTTTTGACTGTGGTTACACATTCTTTGAACATTGTTGGCCAGAAGTAACCTGCTCATAAAATCTTTTGTGCCATAGCGTAACTAGATTGATGCCCCCCACAGCGCCTGAATGACAATCATTCAGGACTTTTTCATCCTCCTCATAGGTGATGCACCTTCGCAGAACTGTGTCGATACCTCAATGGTAAAGTTTATCACCGACGATCATGTAGTCTTTTGCTTGGTATCAAGTACATTGTTGTTCTGAATGTGGGTATTAGGCCTATATGTTTGGGTTTGGAGATAGATGATTATATCTCCATACCAGGGATCGCTTGACGATATCAGAAACAAAGATTCATCCACGATTGATGCTTTGGATGTTGAATCGTTGGACGACAATGGGAAGTCGCATAATAACTCCACGAAAACTAGAGATTTCTTTGATTTGGATTTTACGAATTCCATATCAAACTCTTGCAAAATAGGTATCCATTTCAAATATTTTCCCCCAAGTAACTGACGTGACAAGATGTAAGTCATAGGGCTGCAATATGACAAAATGGTAGTTTTGCAAAAGAGGATATAGTGTCGAAATCTCTGTACTTCTTGAACAGCTACAAGAGCCAGCCTTTCAACATAGGAGTACTTGCGTTCTGTATCATTTAAGTGTCGACTTAAATAATAGACAGGATGTTTGATTCCATTGTCTTCTTGAACTAAAACCATTGCGATGGTCATATTTGTTGCAGCTAGATACATGTTAAAGTCTTTTTGATAGTCAGAAGCATACATTAATGATTCTTTTATTAAGGATTCCTTTAGAGCATCAAAGGAAGCTTGCGCAACTTGATCCCAGTTGAAGGTTACTTCTTTTTTCAAAAGACATGTATAACCTTTAGCAAGTTCAGCGTAATTTGGAATGAACCTCCTTAGAAAGTTTTCTTTCCCTTGGATTTTTCTGAATCTGAAGCAAATTTGAAGGTGGAGGCATATCGATGATCACCTAAACCTTACATGGGTCGAGATGAATCCCATCCTTTGAAACCATAAAGCCAAGTCAACGACTAGAACTGACACAAAACACACACTCGTGCGGATTGAGTCGTATCTTCTAGTGTCGACAACGTAGAAATATAGCTCTCAAATGCTACGAATGATCAGTCCACTTTCGTGAATGAGCAGGAAGATCGTCAAGATATGGTTGAATGATGTTCTTGATGTCATGGAAGGCATAATTCATAGCCCTCTGAAAAGTCGCCCCTACATTCTTTAAACTGAAAGGTAGCTTGCAGTATGCGAATGTGCCCCACGGACAAATAAATGCAGTCTTTGACTGGTCCTATGGGGGGATATTTATTTGATTATACCCAGAAAATCCATCCATAAATGAAAGGATTTCGCATCCGGGGCATTCATCAATTATCTGGTCGATGAAGGGTGTAGGGTAGTTGTCCTTTGGACAAGCTTGATTTACATCCTTGTAATCGATGCACACTCTAATCGTTCCTTGCTTTTTCATCACAGGAACAATATTTGATACCCAATCAGTTAGAGGAACTGGAGTAAACGAAACCAGCATGTAAAATTTTTTCAACTTCCACCTTGATGGCAGCGGCTTTCTTCGGGTGCACCTGCCGAAGCTATTGTCGTACTGGTTTGACATATGGATACATCTTAATTTCGTGTTCAACTATGCTCAAGTCAATGCATGACATTTCCTCATATGACCATGCAAAAACATCTCTGAACTCACGAAAGAGAGCGCAATATATTTCTAGTTCTGAAGAAGAACAAGATTTGTTGACATGAATATTCTCTACAACATCTAGTTTCGTCGAGATATTTATGGCGATAGTTTGTTCAATATTGGACAGATTTCACTCAGAATCCACTGTATTTATAGTATTTGATAGAAAATCAAAGAATGAAGGATGATTAAGGTCACTGGAACAATCTTCATGGTAATCTGGAAGATGGGAACGATGGTGGTAATCTTCCCATGGTGACTCTCCTATCATCATTGAATGAACAATTCCTTCGTTTGTATAATGTACATGCGACCAAGGATCTGAAGAGGTACCATATTCTTTAGACCTATCTATCCAAACAATCGATGAGCGTTGATTTTGGTTTGCCGCCTAGGCCAAGAAAATTGATTGCTACAATATTTCTATTCGGCTTGGAGGCAATACCTAGTGATGGTCCATGCTAACATCATGTTCGGAAATCTTCTGAATGTTTAGATACAGAAGATACCATATTGCAAGTCTCCACTGTGGCTACTTCCGCCAGATTACTCGGAGGTGGTAGAGAAAAAGTACCCATCAATGTAGGGTCTTTTAGGAGGCCTACTCTGATATTTTGAAGCGATTGAGAGCTTCCATTGATAATCGGGATGCTTCCTGTAACTTGTGAACTATTGGGGAGAAAGGTTTGTTGGTCAACGATTGTAATTCCTCCTTGAAAAGGAAATGCAATCTTTCTAAAGTATGTTGACACAACAGCAACCATAGCATAAATCTAGGGCCTTCCCAATAGGACGTTGTAATCAAGGTTTCCATCGATAAATTCAACATCAATTTCTACTGTTTTCCCCCCCAGTTCAACTTGCAAGTTACTTAAAATCCCGTACGGGGTGTATGTTCGTCCATAGAATGCTTTTAATGTCATTGATGATCGCGACAAGGGTGGTGAGCCTAATGTTTTCCAACAACTCATTGACATAATGCATGTAGATGCCCCCTCATCAATAATTATTCGATGAACAGTTTCGTTGAGGGCTTTCACTTGAATGAGGAAAGCGAGTTGAGCTGGTAACTGAGGTTCGTATTATTTATGATTAAATGCCACAAGATTGGAATCCACTGGGTCAATCCCACCTATTGCTGATAATAGAGCTATATTTTGGGAGGTGCAATTTTGCAGTACTTCAAGTGTCGACATAGAAGATGGCAATTGGGCTAGGTCCTCTACTATATTATAGTTCTTTGTTGCTCTGACACAAGGATTAAACGTCGATTTGTGTACTACTCCCTTTGGCTGCTTTATCGTTAGCTCAAGAATGATGGGTGGCACAACTTCGGTCAATGTCGTTGTCGAACTACTTGGTCGATTAGCAGCCTTGTTTTTCAATAGCTGTGGATTCCCATAATCTTTATTCCTTGTCGATATCAAAGAATCATTTTGTTGTTTCGAAATGGACAACATAAGCACATGGGATGGGGAAGCATTTTCGCTAGCAACCAGACTGGTTTCTGGATTTGGAAATGGATCAGTCAATACTGCCAAGGTTTTTGAATTCTTAAAGAACTTCTTAATCTCAACTTTATGCGGACAATCTCTCATCCAGTGATCCTCATCACATATAAAACATGGATGACCAGGTTTCTTTTACCCAGAAGGGTTTTCAGAAGAATTTTCAGGAGACGAATCATCCCATTTCTTCTTTTTTCCTTTCTTTTTATTCTTGCCTCCTGGTTGCTTCGGTTCTTTGCCTTTTTCGGTTGACACATCATTAACCTCTGAGGCAGGAAGTTTGTCATTTACCTTTTTACTGGAAACTGTAAGGGCTTTATTGGATGAGGCCTTCGTAGTTTGCGTACTAGAGGTACCAATCACGCCGTTGTCAGCATGAGAGTCCCTGTTTGATTTAGGAGGAGGAGGAATGGAAAACTCCGGTCTAGGAGCGTCAGGAATTTTGTCATAGAGCATGCCAGACTGAGTATAGATCAAGTCTAGATATTGCACACGAGAAATGACTTGCTCTTCAGTGACAACTCCTCCCTTGGCCACATCTTCTGTAATATAAGGTAACAATGACTTAATAAACCATTTAGCTAACAGCTGATTAGGAACATATGTCTTTACCATTCGATGATGATGCCACCACTCATGAATATGATCAGATATGTGAGTGGTTGTCATCTGCTTAAAATTGGTAAGAAGCTCTGTTCCTGTTTCGTACATTATGGATAACTGAAAATGGGTTAAAAAGGTGGTGTCAAGGGAGATGAAGTTATTGAATGAAGCTCTAGGCAATTCGATGTACCACTTTGCTGCCAGACCAGTTACCGTTCGCTGAAAAAGGCAAATCCTAATCAAATCATCATTGAGAGTGTTGGATGAACACCATAGATGAAAGGTCATCACATGATTCGATGGATATTCACCCGGATTTCCAATGAATTTAGGAATATCTGACGGAAGTTTATAAGGAATCGCTAGCCACCAAGGGGCGTAAGCAATTGGATGATTTGTTAGCTGATTCAGATATGGTAATTCTAAATTTGCGACGAAAGGCAACTATTGATTCAGGTTTGGCGAAGCATACCCAGGATAAGATGGGATCGTCTGAGCCGTGGGTCTTTGTATACTAGCATAATGTATTTTATGCTGATAAATTTGATAAGGTTGATGGGTGTAACCATGATAATATGATTGTTGGTAACCATTTTGAATATACGGCTGCCCGTTACCTGCAAAGCTTTGTTGCTCAGGTCCTCGGTAAGCTTGCTGGAATTGCGGTTGTTGATATTGCACCAACCATAGCTATGAGACCATTTGTTGTTGCCCAATACTGGATATTTGACCAAGATGAGGGGTTATAGTACCCGTTTGAGCCTAATTAGCTTCACTTAAGGAGCCACTAATTAGTGGTTGTGATTGAGTTGCAGAGACGCGAGGCTGTTATATTACGACCTAAGAGACTGGAGGTTGACATACAACAGGAAGCGCTTGTACTTGCGACACTGTCACAATAGCTGGTGTAGTGGGAATGTTTGACATAGGTTGATTTTGTTATATTGAATATACAACTCTCAGCTGTTGAGGCAGTGTTGGTACCCAACCACTGGATGTGATTCCAGCTTGACCCGGATTCTGTTGTGAACTCTCATATGGTTGTTCTCCTAGAGGGAACAATGAAAAGGCATGCTGCCCCCCATATGGCAACAATCCAGTGTTCAAAGGGAAAATTTTCCTTTAGAGACTGGGCTGCCCAAATTGATACTATTGTGAAGGATCAATTTGCTGAGACTCAACATAAGAAATTCTAGATAAGGTTCCGGATGAACAAATGGGAACAGACCATACTGTCGAAGCAGTCTCTGGGTGAACTCCATCTAGTTGTTGAGAGCTAGTTGGGACAAATGGTATACCAGCGAACATTGTTGGAGTAGTAACGGGAAGTTCTGCTACTATTGTATCAGATGACACAGTCCTAGATGTTGACGGTTGTTCAGACATATCGAGTCTATCCAAAAGATTTCCTAGTGATTCTACAGGAACTTGCAGTGAAGGGAGACTAACTTCTGTAGTAGAAGGATATAGGTGGATCCTAGTTCCAAAATGTAATGGATTACTGGATGGAATATCCTCCACAATCTCTTCTATAGCAATCAGTCCAGGCAGAAGAAGCAGACCATCAGGTCTGTAAAATATTTCCGGTGCCGAAGAAGGTATAGACTCTGCGGTGATAGATGTTGGAGGAGTGACACCTTCCAGATCAGCCCTAGCTGGAGTTGGTTTAGGAATAGAAGTGTTTACCATTACACTAGGATCAGTTCTAATGTCCTCTTGTAACTGCGGAACTTCTTCTGTAGAGGCAGGGATACCATAAATAGTTGGAGTAACTAGAGTCTCTGAGGATGTTGAAACACAAGTTTCAAATAAACCAGGAGACATTGACCCAGTTAAACGAGATTTCTTGGCCTGGAATGGTTTCGTTTCTAGAGTCAAAGACGGTTTACTCATTAGTCTCTGCGAATGATGGGGTTTTGATTGACTTTCTTCCACGATTGCGGATTACTTGATCAACTCAAAATATAAAGGGGACAATGTTATTATGAATTAAATGAGTTTTATGATGCTTTGACAGAACTTTCTTTTTCAATTTTTAAGAGTCGAGAAAAAGCCAAATATGACTCTAGTCACCTTCGATTTTCAATGAGCCCGAAGTGAAAAGTGCTCAGATGGACCTTTTCTTTTAAGGAGTCTTAAAAGGAATGAAAGTGACTTCTATAGAAATATAGACAGAGGGATTACCAAACCAATTGCAAAACTGCAGAATACATTTTATGGTAGGGCAATCAATCTTCCTGAATGCCTGTGTTTAGTGCATTGCAATCGATAGGGCGACAGACACGGATTCCTAAGGATAAAGGATATAGCCTATTGTGGTCTCCCAATATATAATCGACGGTATGTGGAAGCAAAAGTCTGTACTGGCACTTGTCATATCAAAGAGGAGGAATCACCCAACCTACGATGAAAATGATAGTTACCAAGCTTTATAATGTCGGAATACGTCTCTAGCATAGACTTCTAGATGTTGTGCATTAGGTTCGAAAGCATTTTTATGTTCATTGAGGTTTATTTTACAGTTGATTTTTCTTAAGAAGTTTTCCTTTAAGGTTCACTGCATGATGTAGATATACAATTCTAAATATGCAATCTAAGATGATAAACATCATTTACTTTCTTTTGCAATGAAAATCCTAGCTACTAAGGAAAGAGAAGTAAAATCCTCTCAACATAGAGCAGAGAGCACACACTAAGATGCACTGTCCTAAATCAATTCCCGCATGCAGTCTAAATGCAAATGCACATGCATGTATTTATTTTTCAGTTTCCTTAATGTGAGAATGACAAAAAGAAAACTAAGTACAGATATGAACTATCTTCTTTCAAAGCGATAGAACTAACAATTTTCTCTTCAAAAAATGAAAGGAAGGTTAATATGACACTGCGATTTCAAATTCAAACAAACAAAAGGAAGGCTAAGACGACACTTTGCGATTTTGAATTTAAAAGTTCTTTCGACACTTGAAATACTATTAATTTAAATCAAATATAATGGCAAAAGTGTAATCAACTATCTAAAAGAGGAATGCTTTATGACACTCTTTTTCTTGACTGAAAACGACACTTGTGATACTTTCAAATCAAAATAAGACAGTTCGATTAAGCTGTAGGTTTTAACCCCGTACAGAAATTACCTGCTTACGAATTCTAAATCACAGAAAAAATAAAATGCGAGAGCATAACACATAAAACACATATACACAGAGATTTCCCACTGGATCTCAAAACCGAGACTACCAGCTTGATTTTTCATTATGTTCCTTTCAATGTTACAATACATATTTATACATGCCGAAGCATCCAATACCATTGACCGAAAACCATCGCGCCCAAAACCATGGACCGAAAACCATAGGTAGGTTTTCCCAACCTAATATAGGGTTCAAAAAAATTTTCCCGGGGTGCTGCCCCAGACCTTGTAGAGGGGGGCTACCTGCCCCCCTCAAACCCCCAGGACAGGGAGGGCTGCCGCCCCCCCTTGTGACCCCCCCACTGCGCAATTGGCGCAATGAAGGGGGGGCTCTGCCCCCCCTCTAAACCCCCGGTTCACTACATAGGTTAGTCGCGGAAAGAATATAACACAACCCAACAAGGGGGTGCTCTTGTTGTAGCAAAAGGCATTGTACAAAATCACTACATGCTTTACTCTAGTTATTGTTTATGTTTGTGATACATATACTTGATAATATAAATTGAAAACGTACATATATGCAACAAAAACTTTTAAATCATCAGTGCTTTGACATTAAGTTCGTGAACATGGCTTTATTTTGAAAAAGTAAATAGATATAGGGCATATCTAATGAGGGTTGATGTAGATAAAATTTACTCCGTCATAAAATATGAGCATATACCCTTGAGAGAAATAGTAAAATCTACCTATCCACTCATAATTTCATAATAATTCTCATGTTAAAACCAATGGGGACCATCTTGCAAAAAACCCATGTCTCAAAATTTAGAAATTCATCTTCGTTTGCCTAGAAAATGAGCCCGAAAATCACACACTAAAAACAATACGAAATTTGTTGTTTTTATTTATTTATTATTTAATAAAATCTATGATCGTGCCTATCTACTCATTCCACTGTGAAATTCTCTTTCTGAGAGTAAAAAGGGTCTTTTCTTTTCCTAATATTTTTCTAGTACAACTCCATAGTTTTATTTCACAAATAATTTCAAAACTAATAAGATCACACTCTTGCAACAATGCTCATGCCCCTTATGCTATCAATTCTGTTCTCAATTGTAAAACATTCATGGAATCTCTTCATAAGAATCATCTGAATCCCATATTTCCAATTGCTATAGACCAAAATAACATCCTACGTAGCCATTAATAACATGCTTCTAATATTGTGACCATGTGAGTGAATTTTATGAATGGTTCAATCAAATTTTTGACAAGAGGCTCTAGAGGCAGGAAAACAAGAATGGAAAATCCTGAAGACAACGTGGCAAACCATGAAAAAATCAATAACAACAAACAAGGATGTGATAATTTATAAAGCAACTCAGGTAGATACACAAGTATCTCGACAAACAAACCTTTCAAGAGAGAAGGAAAAAGAGAACAATAGGAAAGTTGGTCCAAAAGAAATAAAAGTTAGAACTGAAGATGCTAATGGTTACATAAGGACAAAGGAAGAAGAATATGCAAGTGCTTGTAGAGCACAAGAAAGAGAACTGAAAGAAAGAAAGGACAGGGAAATAAATTTTATTATCGGGGGAATAAGAGATTATGGGAAGAATGAAAACACTCTCAATTTGACAAGGGACTTTTTGAAATATAAACTACATTGGAAAGGGAAAAATTTCCAAGCAAGAAGCACAGGGAAGATATGTGAAGGAATTCCTCAACCCATAAAGGTCACCATTGAAAGAGTGCAAGACAAACACCATCTCTTGAGAAAAAAGAAACTCTTGAAAGGATCACACGTCTTCCTAGATGAATATTTAACCAAAAACAACAAGAGGAGAGAAGGGAAGAAGTGGAGAAAATTATAGCAACAAGAAATGAAGGGAAAAGGGCATGGTTGTACAATGGTGAGTAGTTATTGCAGTGTTTGGGCCTCATGGAAAAACAGACAACAAGCTGGCAATAACGAAAAAACAAAGAATTCGATGATAGGGAGGAAAGAAACAAGATCAACATGGATGAAAAGGGGTGAAGACTCAAATTTGAGTCTTATGTGCCAAACTGCGAGCAATCAAATCCTACCCAAGTCTACCTATGTCTAGTTTGTTGGAATTGTAGAGGTTACCCTTGGAAGAGGGGACCTGGTTTAGAGCCTATTGTGAAAGGTAAAGACATAATTTGTCTAATGGAAACTCATGAACATGATGGTTGCAAAACTCTCATGTTTGGTGGTTATTTGAAGTTAGCAGTTTGGAACAAGGTAGTAGAAAATGGAAAAGGGTATGGGGGAGTACTAGTTTTAGTGAAAGAAAAAGAAGGCTGTCACATTCAGCTAATGAAAGTAGATGCAAATAAACAATATTTATGGTTTAAAATATCAGAGAATGAGAATCACATAAGAATTGCAACATGCTATTTTTCCCCTCAAGTCTCAAAAACTTACAAAAATAAGGGCCTAGATAGCAAGGATCCATACACAACTTTAAAGCAAGATATTTTCACGTACTCTTAGCAAGGATAAGTTATTTTAGTGGGAGATTTCAATGCTAGAAAAACAAATCAACAAGCTAGTATTCTTTGTTTCAAAGAGAATCACAATCCTATTTGGCTCATTGAAGAGGAGAATCCCCAATGGGTGAGTTGTCCATAAGACGACAAATTTAACAATCATTTTGGAGAGGAGTCCCTTATGATGTGTGGTGCTTTCAACTTAATTATTTGCAATGGTATAGATAGATGGAAAAGGTCTGGGAACTTCACTTGCATCACCCATACAATGGGGCAAGTGTCATTGACTATGTGATTTTTCATAAAGCTTGATATAAGAGATAGACAAAGTTAAGATTGGAGAGAATATTTGGGACTTAAAATTAGACCATAACCCAATTTATATGAAGTTCTTATGGTTATAAGAAAGGAAACATAGGAGGAAAACCCAATTATCTTGACAACCACTATCAATGAGAAAATTTATTCTAACACAAGAAAATTGTACTATCTTCAAGAAAATGCTAGAGAGATTAATTGAGAAGGAGAAAATTGGTTTCCAAAGCTTCAACAATCATGAGTTAACAAAGATAATTCAAAGTGTGCTTGAGAAGTGCAAAAGAGAAAAATATAGGAAATCAAAATCAATTTGTTTTCCTGTAAATGCTTAGTTTGATGAGGAATGCAAAATGGCAAGGAGAACCTTGAAAAAGGTAGGAAATGAGAAGATGAATGTAAAGTTATATAAGCAGATACTAAAAAAAATCAAGACGAGTTCATGCAAACAAGGCGAGAAGATTTAATATATGTAGGTAAGAATAACCCAAATCTTTTCTGATAGGAACTTCAACCAAAGAAGAAGCAAATTGAAAATAATATTACAACCAATCAATGGTTTGAATATGCAAGAAAACTCTATGAGAAAGAATCAGAGGCTGAGCGTCCCCCCTGGATCAACACAACTACACAAAACTTGACATTACAGGAGGTAGAGATTGGAATTAAGAAGTTGAGAATAGGAAAGGCAGAGGAATTGGTTGAACTGAAGAGTATCTAAAATGGGGAATGAACACACTTGCACCACACATCATGGGAATATTCAACAACATCATTCAACAAGGATTCCCAAGAGATTGGATAACTAGCCTAGCAATACCCCTTTTTAAAAGTGGAGATATTAATAGTCCTTCCAATTATAGAACCATTATGATTAATCCTTTGTTTGCAAAACTTTTTCGCAGCATGGTGGAAAATAGAATCAGTAAGTGGGCATAAGTAAAATAAAATAGGGGAAAAATGAAAGGAGGTTTTAGGCCAAATCATTCTACATTGGATCATGGTATCACACTAAGACACATTATTGAAAAGGTTTGGGGGGACAAAGAAGAAGTATTTTTCTTCTTTGTTGACTTCAAAAGGAATTTGAAACAATCCCTAGAGATAAGTTGTGGCGTAGAGTGGAAGAACTTGAAATTCCTTTGAATTATAGAGCCATTGTACATAAACTTTATGAAGAAGTGAAATTAAAAATTAGAACCTCAATGGGTATTTCAGAAAGCTTTAGAAGTGACATTGGAGTCAAGCAAGGTTTCCCTCTATCCCTTATTCTTTTTGGTTTATATATTGATAAACTGGAAGAGTGGCTAAATTTGCAAGGTGGAGATAGTGTTCGGTTGGGGATGTTTGAGATAAAGATTCTTTTATATGTTGATGATATTGTATTTATTGCTAAATCGTCCCATGGATTGCAACTGCACCTATATGCCCTTGAGCTTTTTTGTAGAGCGGTGAGGGTGCAAGTCAAAACTAGCAAGACCAAAATAATGATTTTCTCTAATAAAAGGAAGCAAATCCAACATACATTCTTCTTTGAAGGCAAAATTCTTGAAGAAGTACATGAGTACAAGTACCTTGGGATTGATTTCAACAACAAACTTAATTGGGAGGACTGTAGAAAGAATAGAATTTTAGGAGGGTGGAAAGCATTATATGCTCTTCAAAATAGATGTAGGGAGACAAAGTTACTGGATTGGAAAATGATTAAAGTACCTGTTGGACTTGTAGTTTGTCTAGTGATGCTATATGGGTGTGAATTCTGGGCTAGCAACACCCCCATCACAAAGTGGAAACAAATTGAGAAAATCCAAAAACACTTGATCATGAGCACAGGGGCTTCACCGGGGGGGCAATATTATAGCAGATGGGTTCATATTGGGGAACATATATTGATGTAAAAATGATGTAATATATTGGGGGATATATAGTGGGTAGAGGGTTTTTATATTGGACAATATAAAAAATGGAGCTCAAAGTTAATGAAAAAAATTAAGGGGTATAAAAAATATTAATGAAAAAATGGATACCTACAATATTTAGTGAAAGTAGGTGTTTTTTTAATAGGGAAAGACATATTGGGTACATCTTGGTAGGGGGTTAAATTATGTGATTTTTAGAGGTATTTTCCAATATGTAGTCAAATTAAGGGTATTATTTAATATTCCACGAATGCGCGTGATATGTTAGAGGTTCATTGAGTGAAGCCCCAGAGATCATGAGCAAGTTAAAAATAAAAAGTTCAATACCTTATGAGATAATGTTGAGTGAAACAAGAGCAACTCCCATCAAAGTAATTGCTATGGTTCAACTCATAAGATATCTAAAAAGAATTGAACAAATGGGAGTAGGTAGATGGCCTACTGTTGTCTTCAATGAAGGCATGAGTGAAAGAAAGAAAACATGGATGAGACAAAATTACAAATAGATGCAAAAATGAAATATTTATCTCAATGCCTATCCTACAAATAACAAGGAGCAAAATAATTTTATAATGGACAAGTTTCGTAAATGAGTATGGGGAAAAGAGTTGGTTAGAAAGAAGAAGTACTACATTAAGGAATTCAACCCCACATGTGATCTCCAACAAAAATAGTACATTGGAGCTAGCATTTCGTGGAGGGAAAAGGTTCTTATTGCTCAATTAAGAACCAACTCACATAAAATTCAGTGTGAAATAGGATGGTGGAAAAGGCCTAAAGAAGCTTGGGAAGAACAGGTGTGTACATTTTTCACATCTGGGGCAATGGAATCGGACAAAAAAAAAATCATTTTGGGATGTGATGTGTTTAAAGACATTAGAGAAAGTTATGGCAATATGTTAGCATCGATTTCTTGGCGTTGTATTTTCAGCGAGGGGATTGTTAGAAGGTTGGTTCAGCTCATCATCAATTTGAATAACAAAATGATTGAATTGCAAAAGGTGAAAAAACAGGGAACTGGTGGTTCCATAGACTATTTTTAGTCTCGTGGACGTTAAAATATAATTTCATTTTTGTTTCTTTTGTGGCATCAAACTATCGAAGACAACCCGAAGCAATGGAAAAATTCATCACAACACTTTGGGAGAAGTGGTATACACAATTCTGTAAGTAGAAGAGGTGTGGGGGGGGGGCGTGGGCAGGGTAGATGGTAAGTGGTTTTTAAGAGGGAGCCCCCATAATTCATCTGGAGTTGCCACGTCAACAAACATAGTTTTGATGATACCATTCATTACAGACACCCCCGTTTAATTAAACTTCTGATGGGCAAGGGGTCCTGTAATTGAATGTTGGTCGTCGATCTGTGAGTGCCAACACCATCCATTGAAAATTTCTAGGTGCTTATATCTTGTGCATTTGTCATTAATTTGCAATGTGATCATAATACCTGTCATTCTTATTTATTTTCTCCCTTTTTGTTTGTATATGGGATTTATCCCACATACGTTAAACAAATGCTTTTGTTGGTATTTATATTTTCCAACTAAAAATCATTTTGGAATGTGACGTGTTCAAAGACATTAGAGAAAGTTATGGGAATATGTTGGCATTGATTTCTTGGCATTGTATTTTCAGCAAGGGGATTGTTAGAATGTTGGGTCAGCTCATCATCAATTTGAATAAGAAGAGGATTGAATTGCAAAAGGCGAAAAAATAGGGAACTGGTAGTCCCATAGACTATTTTTAGTCTTGTGGACGTTAAAATATAATTTCATTTTTATTTCTTTTGTTGCATCAAATTTTCGAAGACAACTTGAAGCAATGGAAAAATTCATCAAAACACTGTGGGAGAAGTGGTATACACAATTCTATAAGTAGAATGGGGGAGGTGGGGTAGATGGTAAGTGGTTTTTAAGAGAGAGACCCCACAATTCATCTGGAGCTGCCACGTCAACAAACATAGTTTTGATGATACCATTCATTGTAGACACCCCCCTTTAATTAACTTCAGATGGGCAAGGGGTCCTGCAACTGAATGTTGGTTGTCGATCTGTGAGTGCCAACACCTTCCGTTGAAAATTGCTAGGCGCTTATATCTTGTGCATCCGTCATTAATTTGCATTGTGATCCTAATACCTATCATTCTTATTTATTTTCTTCTTTTGTGTTTGTTGAACAAATACTTTTGTTGGTATTTATATTTGCCAATTCTCCCTTGGCTGGTTATGCTTCTTACTCACTAGGTGATGGACTTTCACACTTGTTGAACTTTGATATGAAAATATACTTTATAACCATTTTAATTTTAAAATAATAATAATACTTTTACGAAAATATATATAATGATATATTTTAATAAAATTAAAATTATTTAAAATTAAAATATTGTTTTTAAAAGAAATAATAATCCAATATCCTTTATTAAACATTTAGCCAAAAATTTTGTACTTTCACCCTTGTTGAACTTTGATGTGGAAATATATCTTTGTAACCTTTTAGTTTTAAAGTAATAATATTTTTTTTATAAAAATATATATAATGATATATTTAATAAAATTAAATATATTTTTAAAATAAATAATAATCAAACATTTTTTATTAAACTATTTAGATCAAAAATTTGTATATCAAGGACTTTGGCCACGAAAGAAAATGACAATTTTGGAATTGTATATCGAGGACTCTCACTAAGAAATAAAATGACAATTATGGAAGCATTTTCTCTAGAAAGAGTGCAAGAAAATGCTACAACATTATAGACCAACTATCTTTCTTCAGTGACATCAAAGACACTCCTTACTATTCTTCCTTGCAATTCCTTATGTTGCATGTCATTTCGAGCATCAATCCATCCAACTTGTGATGCTTTCCCATCTTCCTAGGCACTCCTACTCATGGACAAGGGTGTTTTACCTGAATTCAAGGCATTCTTTCACATGTGTTGATGAACCAAGGAATGTCCATTATCCAATTCACTATGTATATTTTATAAGAAACACCAAATAACAACTCTCGCCTTCTTGCCATACTTAGTCAAATTGTTTCGCTAGATATTTGGTACTTAGACATGCTTTTCCATTATACAAAACTACCTTAGGCATGCTTTTCCAACCTTGAGACTTGCCATCATAATCAATCGAACCATGCCAATTATTGACTCAATATACAAACATAGTTACCAATTACCATCTCTAGGGTATAGTCCTTACATCAGTTCTCTTTCCCTCTCTTTTTAGTGCATTGCATATAAGGATTAACTATCACATGTCTTCATTCACCCTCAATGGACACTAGAATATGAAAGTGTCAACTTGATATTAACTAGGTATCAAATTGACTTCTCTAATTTACTCAATTAATAAACTAAATAGTTAACTTACTCAACTAATGACTTAAATAGTTAACACATCAACATTGCCAAAAATCAAATAAATATTATGTTAATATAAAAAAACACATAACAATTCTATAAATTTGAAAATTTCTAATTTGAGATCATCAAAATTGAATAATATAATATCTTTCAAAATTACTACTTTTTTAGAAAGAAAAAAGAAAGAAAGAAATTATTTTAACGTCCACAAGGTTGAAGATAGCTATGGGACATATTGCTTCTTCATCTGCTTCATGTATTCGGCCCATTTTTTGTGAAGCTTCATAATAAATGCTCCCAACTTCTTGACAAAGATGCCAGCATATCTGCATAATTTTCCCTATTGGCTTTGAAGGCCTCACATTCTAAAATGAAATGCTTTTATGTTTCCACTTTTCCAGAAGAACAAAAAATGCATACTCTTTCCTACCACACTTCTTTTGACCTTTTCCAGCGCCTTGTTTCACAACGGAGTTGATGAAAATTAGTCCTTAACTTAGCAATAAAAATAAATAAATTTAACATCCTATAATACCCTTTGCAATTAAATTCTATAATGTTGAGATTTGATTTATGCAATCCCATCAAATTTCAAAATGATATTGATTAGATTTTCAAGTCCACATAATTAGTTTTCTTAGCATTATTTTAAGATGGCAGAAATTAACAAATTCATAAAATGTTTAGATATAACCATACAAGTATATAATGGAGAAGGAATGCAAATTCCATATATCTAAATCGACACAAATGCCGTAGTCTAAAAATTATTCTTTTTTTGTCCTGAAAGTTATAGAAATTTCGGCCATATTTTGAAAAAGTCTTATAGGGATTTTTGTAATTCCAAGTAAAAGTTGTCAAATTTCATACTTTTAGGTGCCCTAGACGTTTTTGATGGTGTTGAATCCATTTCCACCATCAAAAACGTTATTCAAACACTTCATCTACAAGATTTTTTGAATTTTTTTTCCCGGATTCTGGCCACTTTTGGTCGTCCGGGCAATTCCTTCGCCTCTGTAGATGACTCCGACACAAACCTACGTCACGTGAAAAAAGGTAGGGTTTTCATGTGAATCGACCAAAATTCAACCTCCAATGGAACAGAGGAGGAGGTGGTGGGGGCAACCAGAGAAATGTCGCATGTCTTGGCTTGTTGGAACAGTTATGTCTATTTTGTGTCCGATTAAGCCAAGTACAATTGTCCAATGGGAATATGAGCGGAGCGTGGAGCTCAACAAAGGGCCACCCAGGAGTGCTGAGACACAAGGTCCATGCGCAAAAGCGTGAACGATAAGAACTGCAAGTTGAAGGAAGCGGTTATACTCGGGCGACATATCGGAAGGAGGTCTCACAAATAATTGGCATGGTAGTTGGTGGAGAAGTTCTAGAAAGTTGAAAGCGAAGAAGAAAAAGGAGCAGGGCACGGAGAAGATCCAAGATTTGACCCAAAGAGCTAAAAATATGATCATATGTTTATAGTGATAAATTCAAAATTCCATGACCCCATAGAAAAATAATAAACATAGGCAAATAGGTATGGTCTATATTAGAATTAAGAGATAGATATGGTCTATATTAGAATTAGGGTCAAGGAATTTAAATTTTCAATTAAAAAATGGTTCAAATTTAATGCCCAATAAATATTTTTTTAGTTAATATGTATTAGAATTAGAAGATAGATATGATCTATATTAAAATTAGAATGAAAGAATTTAAGAATTTATTTTTTTAATTAAAAAATGGTTCAGATTTGATGCCCAATAAATATTTTTTGTTTAATATAAATATAAATAGATGATATTTAACATAGCATGCTAACCCTTACATCTCAATTTAACCACTTTTATTTATTTAATTGTGTTCACCCTCCACGCCCCCTAAATGTCCACACTTCCTTGATTGAGATAGGTATGGTATACATTAAAATTGGGGTTGAGAAATTTATTTTTTCAATTAAATACCTAGTTACTAAATTCGACGGTATTGGCTAGAAAAATTCTAATGTTCGTTGATACTATTCGGTTAACAACATAATATGCTGAGTTTGATATAGTACCGAATTTGAATTTATGAAATTAATTGAAGTTGACAGTGGGCAGGGTTCTTGCCCGCTGCTGAGCAATTCAAATTGACAGGGTTTTCCGTTTCCTATTATTTATCCTTCCCTTTGCTATTCCCAGCGATGAGGCTCAAAAATGTGGACGATGCTACAAACAACTTATAAATTTCCTTTGAGGGTAGAATGACGCATCCATCCCACTGGGGCATTACGCTTGAGGAAAGTTATTTTTATATTTAAAAAAATATAGTTAAAATTTCTTTTCAATTTCTCATTAAAATATTACAACTTTCCTATTAAAAAAATACATAGAATGTTAATAATTAATTTTGTGTTAATATATATATTATATATATATTATATTATATATTTTGATAATTTTTGGTAATAGTTATTTTGTTATTAAATTACATTTGTGATTATTTGTATAGAATTCAATTAAAAGGGTTTATTAATTTAGACATACTTATTATTGAATAAATTTGGATTTTAAAGGGATAGTGACTCACATATAAATTTTGTGTTACTTAGAGATTACTTGAAGCCAAATAATATCTAATATTTCATATTTTATGTTACACTTCAGCATTTGTTGTTGTTGTTGTTGTTGTTGTTGTTATTATTATTTATTTTGGATCATCTTAAATAAATAAAAATGGTTAATATTGAAAATAAGTATAGAGGGTACCTGATTGAGGAAAGATCATTTCAAATTTTTAAATTTTGATAAAAAATTAATAATATAATAATGTTTATAAGATGTATATCCTCAAAATTTAGGTATATTAAATTTTATACACTAGAATTTTTTTAATGATTAAAAAGATGGTTAAGATTTAATGCCCAATGAATATTCTTTGTTTAATAGAGGATGGGATTTGGCATATCATGTTGTGCCTCATCTTAGTTTAACAACTTTTATTTATGTAATTGTGTTCACCCTCCACGTGGTCTCCATGCCTCCCAAGTGTCCACATGTCCTTGATTCAGATTATCCTACAATGCTCCCCATTTGCATTCTCCTTAGAAGTGTTGTTGGTTACTTGCAGGATCGGTTGTCAGGGCTTCCTGTGGAGGTCTATTTAGCGAACGGCTTGGGAGGCGAATGTCGTTGCTAGAAACAAACATTGTTTTCTTTCTAGGAGCAATTCTAATGGGAGTTGCACCCAATTATGTTGTGCTCATAGTGGAGAGATTACTGGTTGGGTTGGGTATAGGTGTGGCTTCAATATATGCACCTTTTTCTATCTTTGAAATTTCACCACTCAAAGTGAGGGGCGCAATGTAGTCTCAATGCAATATCTGCACCCTTTTATATCTTTGAAATTTCACCACTCAAAGTGAGGGGAGAAATGTAGTCTCAATGCATTTCTCCTTATTGGTGATAGATTATTGTCATACATTGTCAATTATGCTTTCACCAAGATAAGAACATGAATGCGGTAGAATGTTCTTATGAAGCATTGTCATAGTTTTCTAGGTCTCATATTGTTAATTATGATACAAACACCAAGGACATGGAGATGGATGCTTGGAGTTGGCGTAGATGTTCCTCTGGATCTGCAATTTACATTGATGATATTCATGCCCAAATCTCCTCGATGGTTGTGTAGAAAGGTATCATATACATCTCTCCTTTCAACATTCTTTATATTTTCTCTGAAACTATCTATAAGTCTTGGTAGATCGTGATCCAAAAAACAATACACTATGATGCTGCATCCAACTTTTTAGGTTTCCATCTCATGGGTTTTTTATATTTTTTGGCAGATGATGTATTATAAAAACGAGAATGGGAAACTCAGGTCGTTGTGACAAGATATATCTAGATGATAAAGAAGACGAAGCTCAATCTAGCACATTGAGAAAATCGGTTGCAAATGAGAAGGAACAAAATAACAAATTTTGATATGGTGATCTATGGCATAAGAAAGAAACTCGAATTGCACGTATTGCTAGTGTTGGGATTCAGGTAGGGTTTTTAATCTTTGATCCATAGTTCAAATCTAGATTTAGTTTACAAAGTGATCTTGGATACAATTTAACAATAGGATGTTGTGATGTAGATTTAAGATTATTTTAAGGATAATTTTCGAAAGACTATTGTTTTCAGAAGCTTGTCGCAATGAGAATTTTCAAGAGTCTATTTTAGCTCAATTATAATAAATGTGAAGGACTATATTCGGTATGTAGATTAAAGTAAAATTTAATTACAAAAGAACACTCCCCATTACCACAAAAAAACTAAAAATATCCATGTAAATATGACAATTTTCTTGTTAAATTTATATCTCAAACAATATTGCATTCTAATTTATTATGGTTGTTTTTTGAGCAGATTTTTGAATAATTTGTAGGCATCAATAGTGTTCAACAATAGAGCAACTGGCAGGATTTGCATTGATCTCAACTTCTCTCTTACTTCCCTTTGGAACATCTAGATTTAACGTGGTGGGCACTAATCTGTTTTTGTATGATTGGTTTTGTTGTGCTAATAACAATTATAGATTTATAAATATGTGCTTGATTCTTTCTTCTTGTGTTGAGGTTTCGTTAGTTGTTGGTGCTTACAAACATGTAAATTTCCTTAAGTTAAACAAGACATTCATGAGAAAAATAGCTTCAAAAACTAATAATGAACAAAAAAAATATACAGTGCAACAAACCATCAAAGAGACACATTAACACAGTATTTTGATGAAGCAGTTCACCCCTCCTGGGCTACATCTCCTTGGTTCAGCTTCCATGGCTTGGGCCTCTATATTAGCTCAATGTGACAAAATTGTTGTTTACAAAGTTTATGGCTCCTAAGATTTGCACCAATGTGTTCAGAATGTCCAAATTAGCCAAGAACACCTCTTTTTGAGCTCAATTTGGTCGAAAATTGCTCAAGATATGTTGCATTCAATTTTTCCTTAAGAAACCCCGCTAAAGCTGGAGAGACTCCAATTAAGTCCGCCAAAATTGGCAATTCCACTGAACTTAGCATGCCACCAAATCCACTGCCAACTTAATCCGGAATTAAAGCAGGTTTAATTAAAGGCTAAACAATATTAATTAAATTAAGAGTGATTAGCGCGCTAAGCCCTTATCCTATCCGTTAACCCTTGGTTATGCGCTTGCGGTCGCATGGGGTGGGCATTGGCTTGCAGGGCTGGCTCCCCTACTTTCCCCCGCCATCAACATTGTATTCGTTAAATACTATTCATGGACAATGCTTTTTAAATCTCGTGGCGATGGTTCAATGACAAAGGCATTGGTATTGGAAGGGGAATGTCATGGGTTCAAACCCGTCCTCCGCCCATCCCATATACATTTTGTATACAATGTATGGTTCAGACCTTTGCATTTAACGTGGACCTTGAACTTTGGTATAATGTATAGTTCAGAAATTTGATATAATGCGGATTTGTTATGTTTATTATATATATATATATAGTAAAATAAAAACAAATTCAAATTCCACCTTGGAGTCAATTAGGCAGTTTCACCTTCAAATAATCAAATTGGCGAATTCGAAGGTGACTTTTGTCACAACCCCATTGGGAAAAAACTGAAGAAGATTCCCCTTGCTGACTAGACTACCATGTCATCATTCTATCCTATTCTGTAATTTTTTTAATTGTTTAGGAAAACGAACAACAGACCTTTTCTCCTTCATTCGGATTCCATTTTTCAGAGAAACGAATTACGTTGCGATCTTCTTGATGAGATGGACATAGTCGTATAGTTTTCCATCCAATCTGAGAACTTTGATTTTTGAGCTAAATATTGAGCACCTGATCAGGCACGATCATCAACATCTTCTTGCTAGATAAAACTCAGAGGATAAATCTAACAATCTAAATTTTTTTCTTTCAATTAAAAAAACAGAACATATCTTCATTATAAATGAGGAATGTTTTACATTTTCATAGTTCATTTACGTTCATCATATAGGCCTAGGGGTGAGCCTGGAGGGCCAAAATACTATTCAAAATTCAAAACATAGAACCCCACTAGAAATGGGAGCATTGCAACAACCATTCTGTTAGATCATCACCAAATAATAAAATTAGACTGTATATGACACCAGAGCACAACAAAAAATTAAACCCCAAAATCCAAGGGGGAACTCAGGGGGAGGAAACAACTACAGGGAAACCAACTATGAGATCTCAAAAAATCCATGGTCACAGATCTTACCATCAACAATATATTTGAAAGACATAAAACTAGGGGAAAGAGATAGACCCTATTTAGAAAGGGCATCCACATCAAGATTTTGTTCTTAGTATACATGTTGGAAAAAGACATCGATTAAAGCAACCTTTAAATCCCTGATACGAAGCATCCAATTGCAGAGGGAGGGGACCTCTAAGTTGTGCTTGCCAAGAATCCATTAGATCAAGGATAAGAGAATCCCCAATGATAGAAATTTTCTGCATGCCCATCCATGAAGAAAATTTCAAAGAACACCTCATAAAGCTATCATTTCTTCCCTTATGTTGTCTCCCTTGCCTTTAGACCAACAAAATATGTAATGTGATGAGGGATCAATTCTCAGGAACAGACCACAACCATCAAAGAAACAAATGGGAAAGAAACCAAACATATGAAGTAGAGAAATGGTGTGGGAGTGAGCCTTAGGGGTTTGAGGGCCAATTTTCATGAAGAAGGCAACAATTTTCAAGGAAACCTGATTTGTATCCAAAATTTTACCTTCAAAATGAGATCATTCTGAGCCCTCCATATCCCCCACAGTACATATAATGGAACAATCCTGTAAGCAAAAGCACATTGAGCCTCGAACATGAAGCAGACCGCAATGGAAGATACATATCGAGTAACAAATACTCTCGAAGGTAGTGATACCTCCATCCAAACAAAAGAAGTAAAGGGGAAGTGTAAGAATAATTGTCTCTCTTGCATTATTTGGTAGCTTATTCTGCTATACTTAAAGTTATTTTCCATTGATAACCAAAACAACAACACTTCCATTTCCAAGAAACATGATGTGCCCAGCGTACAGTTCCACCACTACAACTTGGGAATGTATGTAATGTATTAACGTTAATCTTGAGTGTGGGTTTTGCTCCTAAAAAAAAAAACATGTATCTTTCACATTGTCTAATATAGGAAATTACACACAATTTTATTACAATGATTAATTTAGGACTTTAACTATCATTTGGAATTGGTTTTTTAGCTTTCATTAGGATCATGTTTAATTTCAAATCCAAAAGCTCAAGATTTGTGTCACGCAGAGTTTCATCAATGGTTTTTGTGAGTATGCCATTCTGAATATGGGTGGCTGACTCTTCTTTTTTTGGGGTCTTACATAATTTTTTATGCCCTAGGAATGGATACAATTCCATGGATATTCAACTCAAAGGTATATCGACCAAATTTTATTTTCAAAATCTGATTGACATATAAAGGATGGAAAATGATACTTATCATCGTATATCAACCACGTTTACTATGTGGTTGTGCTAGTACATAGGAAAAATTGTATAAATAATTTTTCCATGAATTGTGGATAACGTTATGTCTCGCAACATTGATAGTCACTTGGAAGAAACATAAACATAAAGGTCATGTTTCACCATGAGTTTTGGTGTGATGGTTGGTTGATAAGAAGAATGATATATAACAACTTTGTATTGTTACAAAGTTTTGAATTTTTTTATGATTAAGAGTGATGTGTTATGCATTTAAGTGATGATTTGTTTAATTAATTCAAAGGAACTAAGTTTTTATTTCTTTTAAGCAATATTGGTCTAACTCAATCTAACTCCAACTAATACCAAGGGTAAACTGATCTAATTAATTAGTTGAAGACATATTTCAAGTCTACTGAAGGCATATTCACATGGTTGGGCATGCTTTTCGACTTGACTATTGCACTAACAATGTTCAGGATGACAATGGATGATATTATGTGGCGATTCACTAATTCGTTTATGGTCATATGCCTAGATGACGTCACCATCTTAAAAAAAGCCTATGAATAACATCTCAAGGACATTCAACAACTTGTGGTGAGCACCTCCCGACGACATAGGCTATATATCAACTATAAGAAGTGTTCACTCAAAAAATAGATAACTCAATATTTAGGGCACATTATGTATGAGCATGGTGTGCATGTATATCCAACCAAGGTCTAAATCATTTGTAACAAGCTAGACCTAAATATGTTAATAATTCTTACATTTTTGCATTGGTGTTCTTTCTTTTAACGAGGCAAAATACACCGCTAATGGTTAGGGGATCTCCTCGATATGAAGTCTCAATTAAACATCACAATTTTTTGGATAGGAGTCCCATCCAAAATGTTGGTTTGACTGCCATATCATGTTTGAGTGAGAATTAGATTTTGGACAGAGTGAGCAAGAAGAAGGGAAATCCCAATAAGACTTTCGATGAGAGTGCAAGTTAGAATAGCTTATGGAAATACCTTAAGAAAGAGATACAAAGAATATTACAAGAGATTAGAAAGAGGACGTGAATCTCAAAGAAAGAGTGATAACAAAATTTTGTTAAGATGCATGAATAAAGAGGTGTACTAGTTACTAATTGTAAAATAGTCCACAATTAATAACCAGCGTGAAAGAAAATATAAATCAACAAAAAATTCCATGTAAGCTATAGGTTTCTAATTACCAAAATAGTTAATTAACCTTCAACACATGAAGAACAATCACATACCATTAAACAAAAACAATAATTATCTTATAGAATTCAACAACACGTGAAAGAAATGCTTGCCTCTGCCCAAAAGGGGTTCTCAATATTGATGCTAAATATCCCATGCATAATTATAGAAAACATCCAAGAGACCCAAAAGTGGGAATGCAAAAATGTAACTTGATATTCAAAAGAAATGTGCAAGTTTTCCCTTTCAAAGTGCTATGAGGAGTCCAAAACTAAAAGTCCTTTATAACTAGCCATGAAAGTATATTCATACAAAGTTAGGTGACTCTTGACTCTTCACCTTCTATGACTTCTCAACTACCATCTGACTTTTCAACTTTTCTCATATCTAATGTCCATTTTAATTTTAATTTTAATTCTACTTTATTTACATAATTATATGAAAGTTAAGAATAATAAAATAAACATCCTTCATGACACTAATTCCAAAATAGGAAAGGCTTGAATTTGTAATTCTTGAGTCAAGTAAGCATGTCATGCTTTGTAATTGGCAGCTACGGATAAGACTTTTTTTGATATCAAATTTTCATAGACGATCTGAAATTTGAAAGAACTAGGCAATGTTGTTTTCATATTTGATTATACTCAGTTGAATAGTGTGGTGAGCATTATGTACAAATTTTTTATTCTACCACATGCTCCACAATAACTTCCCTAGTAGGCTTGAGGTCCTTGTGAGTAATAGCCAACTTGTATGCATATATCATTTCCTGAATTTCTTGTTGGATCTCTTGTTCTAGTATTATTTCTCCACACGCTCCAATGGGGACTATTTTGTGAGACCCAACAAGAACCTCTATCATGCTATAATTTTTCTAATAATTACTCAGTATTTTGGCTGCATCTTTCCCTAGTTTTTCTTGGGCTTGGCTAATCAACCTAATTTATTACTTAGCCATTTCTTTTCCTACTTCATGCCTTCTTGGTAAGTCAGTTGGTGCATTAGGATACTTTGTGTTCCACTGATACATTATGTCCACAATGGTTGAGGCTTCCTTCAATAACATACCTTCTTCCTTGAGTGCATTTTGAATGGCCATAAGCGAGGAGGATATTTTTCGAAGCTTGATCATTTCTTTGTTGCTTCATAATATCTTCTAACACTGTGTTTTCCTATAGTTTTGTTTCCTGGAAATCAATGGGAGCTTGAGGTTAACAAAGTTTGTTTTCTTTACGAAGCCTCTCGTTTTCCTATTATGAATTGGTTAGGTTCTTCTCTAGTTTTTTACCTTATTTAGCATATGCTCGATGTTTCTTTCCATAATGGCAGAGAAGTTAGATCTTGTTGAAGCAATTGATAGAGGATTATTAGTAGTTTCTAACACTCTATATCATTGAATAGTCACCAAGATTGGATTTTTAGATTCATGGAATAAATACATGCGTCTTTCTTGAACAATTTTTCTATAGCCATGATCAAACCTAAAACTTACAAGATATAGAACTTGAGTTTCTTCACCAACTAAGATTCCCATCTCTCTGAGTGGTAGGTGTCCTCTTATGAGTGGTATGGAAATTGTGGTAACATGATCAACATCCATGTTTGTCAATATGACTTGAGTTTCCTTCTTGGCATGTTCCTTTTCTCTGATCTCCTCTTATGCCTACTTATCTGTTGTCTCTTTTGCTAGTATTTCTGCTTCGTGTTTCCTTGTTTATTCCACTTGTTTTATTATTTCTTCCTCCCACTTATTATTTTCATTCTCTTTCTTTATTCTTTCTTCCTCTTAATTCTCCTTCTTATTCTCTTCTTGTTTCCTCCTTTCCTCTTCCCATTTTTTCCCCTCCTCTTCCATTTTGGCCTTTTACTCTGATTTTAATTTTGTTTTGCATTTCTTTCTTGGTTGCTTCCTTTTCTCTTTCCCTCTTTTGGGAAACCTTATTGTCTTTATAATATTTTCCTTTGGATGATTATCCATTTTTAGGTTCATCACCATTTGTGGGTTGAAAGCCACTATCCTTCTTCAGTGCATCTACAACCATTGTAGTATTGTAGAAGTTTTTGATCTTTTCTTCCTCTTCATCTGCGCTTGATGTGTATGTCCAATTAAAATTTAATAGCGTACAATGAGCCATTGCAATGCCTCTGGGATCATATCTAAGATAACTTAGCTCACCAAATTTGAGGCATTCCAAATCATCAGCTTCAACTTTTGCTTCTTTATATCTTTTTACACAATATGTTCCCAAGTAGATTAGGAAAGTAGGCCATGGTGTTTTCTTTTCTTATATTAACATGCCTCCAAGTCATGTTTTCACTTTATATGCCACTTCCTATAGGATCAGTTTGTTACTGAAAAATAGAGGAAGTTAATGGGGAGGTTTTTGGGCTCTAAATACTCTAATGTATGTAGAATCCACTAGCATAAACCAATCAACTATATCCTGTAGTGTTGCTTTAGCATAATTGGACATGCAGAGTGACTCAGTGTAAAAGATAATGTGATGTTGGAAATAATACTGAGAGGGGGGGGGGGGGGGTGGGGGTGAATCAGTATTATAAAATCAATATAACTTTTTCATTTACATATTCAGATTCATATACGCTACTTAAGTTAAGGCAAACCGCGTGTATACGCAACTGTGTCTAATGCAACTAGCGTATATCTAGTAAAATTATGATTCAGTTAATCCATTAAATTGTTGATCTTTAGTTAGTGCATCAGAACTTTATTAACCATATGAACAGTAAACAGGCTCAAGACATTTCCACACATCATCAGCAGATTGTAACCATTATCAAACAGAGCAAATAATGGACTGAATCATATCAGACCCTTTTTCATGTGCCTGTCCCTACTGCTTTTCATCAAACTAACATATATGCGACTGTGCAGTAACTAACTCACGTATATACGCGACTTCCCTTTATGAAACTTGCGTATGAGATTTAGGACACTGAAGTTTTACACTTTCAGCTCCCTCTAAGTCTGTTATGTCTGTATATTGTGTTGTGCCACATCTTTCTGACTGTACTTCCTTCTTCTTCCATATCTTCAAGTGTGATGATGTTTTCTCCTTTTGGTATGGTACCCATACTTTGTTCCTACATTCCTTTGCTGTATGTCCAAGCTTGTTACATGCATAACATCTTACATGTTTCATATTCCTTCTATAGCAATCAACAGCTCTGTGACCAAACATATTGCAAGCAAAGCAATATCCCTTAAAGTACTTGAAACGTGATGATGTTTCTATGTGATGATCTTGAACCATTCTTCTTCTGCATCTGGCTGCAACATGTCCAAGATTATGACATACATAATATTCAACATTATTCATGAGAGGAGTAAAAGATTTTCTTTGAAGAATTTCTTTCCTTGGCTATTGATGGGGTTGTCCTCTCATCTCCTTGTTGATTATTTTAGATTTCTCATTAGAGTTCCTTGCCTCTCCTTGTGAGCTAGATTCATCTTCAACAGATTCATAAAAACCAAGGCCAGTTTTGATAGTAGGAGACCTTTGACTGCTAAGAATATCATCCAAGATCTTAGTACTATCTTGAAATCGTAAGAGATTATCCTTTTCTTCTAAGTTATCTTTTAGAATATTTACCTCAACCTGATGTTGCTCCTCCTTTTCATAATACTGCTTCTTCATGTTTTCTTCAACTTTTCTTCCTTCTTCCAACTAATGTCTTAGTTCAAGAACTTCGTTTTCTTATTTTTCAAGAGCTTGGAGCAGTTATTTATTCTACTTATTTGATTCTTCAATATCTTCTTTTAGCGAGAGGATCGTAGCTTCAAGACTTTCATAGTAACTGGATCTATCTCTGAGTTTCTTGATTGTTGTCTCCTTCATTACTTCATTTCTTAATGATGTCACTTCATCTTGCAACTTTTGACATTGATCTTCCTTGTCCTTGAATAACTTCCTTACCTTGTTTCCTTCCTCTAGTTGACCTTTTAGTTTGGTAGCTTCTTCTTTGAAGGCACATTCCCTTTTGTTCAATAGATCTTGTTGATCTCTAATTTTTTCTGTAAAGCTTTTAAATTCTGCCTCTATTTGATATCTTTCTTGCTCACCCATAAGAGAAAATTCAGTTGTTTCTCTATCACTTTCATCATCTTCAAATGGATGGATAAATGTATCAACAAAGGATAACAAATTCATACCTGACAGTTCTTTTGCTTGTTCATCTTCATTCTGAAGTGATTCTAAATTTGAAGTGCTTCTTCCACATGTTCCCCAATTGATTCTCCCACTATCATAGCTCTTTTTATATGTCTTCTTCTTCCTAGGCGCTTTCTTCTTAAGCTTCTTTCCCATTGACCTACGGATCTCCTTCAAGCGATCAAGCTTCTACTAAAGGACCTGCTCTGATTCCAATTGAGCTGTCCTGCATCCCATGTATTCTGTTACATCTGATATCTCTTTTGTAGATTCTGATCAGAGATTCATCTAGTTATATATAAGTGAGTTGTTCTTCTACAAATGGGTTGCCATCAAGTACAACACATGCATCATAATGCCAACAATCTCCCCCTTTGGACTTGATGGCAACAACACCAAATCACTCTCCCCCTTTGACATCAAGGGCAAAGGGTGGACCAAGATATTCTATTTCCTTGATAAACATTCCGCTGTCCATACTCCCCTTGAGTACCTGCTAAAGTCTCTGATTGAGCTACCCCTTTGTATATGCCAAGATGTACCAATCCATCCATGCTCCCTTTGAGTACATGCAGAAATATCTACTTTGTTGAAGTGTGTTGTTCATGCTCCCCCTGACTGTAAGCAAGGTCTGCAAAAAAATGTTCTACAAGAAGAACATGACTCGATACATCATAAAGACTCATACATACATCAATCTCCCAACCAAGTGGGGATATACCAATATTGACTTATCCACCCAACCAAGTGGGAATACATCAAAGGTGTACACATGATAAAACAAGAACATTACATCATCCATCCCAGGCATAGTGGGGAACCAAAATAAGCCGTTACATGAGCTTGATAAGAAAAGAAATACATGACATAGAGACTACATATGATAGTGATTAGCAAGTATCATCAACACTGTATGATCTGCTCCATAAGCATCTATCTATCGCATCCAGATCAGCAACATGTATATGTCCATTAGTGTAGAAGTCATCAACCTGTAACAAGGTATATCTGCATATAGATATCAACTCATCCTTTTGAACATTATCATAGCCTTCCATGACAAAATCATTCACATTATATCATATGTGAAAAACACCATAGCCATCATATCAACATCAAGATCTGCATGATCCAAGTATCATCACTTGGGAACATTTGCATCAATCAACATATGTAAGTATCAACCTATCATCATATAGGTAAGAACTCATCATCATCATGTCTCCAACAATGCAACTTTGAGTAATCATTCATGTATCCAACACTATGTATCTTGAGCTCAAGATCATTTATCAAGACTTCTTGATATCATCAACAGCAACAATCCTCATCCACATGAGCGCTAAGAACTATAGGAACCCTGCATCATAACTGTATTATATGATCTTTATGCATATGATGACAACAACATATGAGTGACTTATCATCAAGTAATGAAGATGTGTATTCAAGCTTTGTACTTCTCCTTATCCTTATGAAGATCACCATGTAAGCACCTGTAACTTCAAATATCATTGTGTACATGGTATACACTACTTAGATGTATATAACCTGCATATGTACACGCTTTTATCAAAGTCAACCAGCGTATACATCTGTAAGTATTCATTCATGAGTTGCAGCTATTTCAAACTTAAGTTATACCCAGACTAGAACATTACATGCGTCAGTATACAGATCTAGAATAAGCATAATCAAACCATATAGAGAATATTCATTCCAAACCATTTGATCCCGAGGGAGAGATAAAACCTTCAATTATCTTGTGATAAAGTTCCCTATAACTAGTTTCCCATAAGTTCCTGCAATAGATGTGCATAGGTTGTATGTCTAGAGAGAAGGTCCATCTCCATCCAAGTAAGTCAAATTGAAACTTTGACCACACACCATCTAGAATATATGATGTCAAGTAGAATTTATGTTGTCTCCCTATGAGTATATTTTGAGCTTCTTTTACTCTTATATGAATGGAGGTAGCTAGAATTTTCACCCAGTTGAATATGCTTCCTTCTTGGGCACAAGTATATGTTAATGGCACCCAATTTATTCATATTTCTTTGCATCAAGTCAACCATACAATCAACAATTGGTATGCTTTCCTTAATAACTTGGCATTGTAGACCCCATCTACTCTTATTCGGAACTTGGAGGGGTCTTACTACCATGTATTCATGATAGCCTTATTGTCTAGGCCAAAAAACTCATACCCATTTGTGAGTGGTACCTATATCTAGGCAATTTGTAATATTCTACAATGCAGGGATATATATCGATATCTCTTCACATTTTGATACACTTCACCATCTTCCTCATCCTCAAGGATTTCTTTGTGGGTAAATAATTGATATATCCTAGACTAGGTTATTGACATGGATTTGTCAATGGAGCATACTATATTTTGGTATGTTGGGGCTAAGGCTATGGAACTTTATTCTGCCCCTTCTTCAACATTTTCAACAATTTCCTTGCTTGATCTCATATTAGGTGGGGCCATATCTCCTATTGATGAGGAAATTTTAAGACGCTACAAATATGTTATACCTAAAATTTCAAAGATATTCATCATGATACACAATGTTAGAAAATTAAATAAAATTCAGTGTGTAGCACAAGGTAATGGGTTTGTGTATAACAAGTTAGTGCACTGTGACACAAGGAGGGTTTATAGTCTACATGGAATGGATGTGCTATGGGGAGGATGCACTGAGGGTAAATATTATAATGGCACAATTAACAATAGTAGTGCTAGATAAGTGGACAACGTCATTGCATATGGATGAGAGATATACTGGACATAGATTTTGCATCGCAGTACAAAGGCCAATAATGGTGGCACTACTAATTGTAGTAACTAAGCTCTAGGTTTGTGTTGTTGACCTGGAGAGAATCATTAACTAAACCAGAGGCTTGTGTTGCTACACTAGAAGGAGAGGGAGATCATAGGTTAGGATGTGTTCTATAACACAAAGCTTATTTGAAGTGATGCACCATGGCATAGGGAAACACAAGAGATCATGTTGTTGCACACTTGGGAAAGCAGAGAAGGTAGAAAATAGGCTAAGTGTGGGAGAAATGGGGCTTTGCAAGTGGGAGGAAGAATGGGAAGACTGACAAAGTTGTAAGAATATCAAGGGAAGAAATGGGTTTAATAGTGTGCATGAGAATATATATAACCTTCGCGGGTATAGTGGAAGGTCTAGGGTTAGAGAATTGAATGGTTGCACAAAAGATGAAACATAAATACAAAAATAATTACAAAGGTGGGCTTAAAGGCCTACTTGATGTGTGTCATGATCATTACATCCTTAGAATCAATGTATAACTTATGAGGAGAGGAAGATATTTCATTATACTTCAATGCGATAATGGGAAAGCAGATCTTGTGACAAAGATGCATTATGAAAATGGCTTGAGGGTTTTGTGCTTTTATAGTTTTTGCACACGTGTGAGGGGTGTTAATGCACATTAAATTCTATCTTGCGAGAAAACTTGTTCAATGAACTAAGATGATGTGCTAAGATGCAATATTGTGCAATGTTGAGGGATTATACCATGATGTGTTGACATGCGATGCAAAAAAAAGCTATATTGCATTATGTAGGAGCATTGAACTGTGTAGGAGCGGTACACTGTGCTAAGATTCTTTTAATTTGGAGATGTTTATCACTTGAAAACAAAAGAAGGGAGACTCCAAATTTTGGTATATGCCAAAAAATTTGGGGCTATTGTAGCTTCTACAACAATTTCATATACTTTAGTCCCTAACCTATGTGAACAATGGTACAACTAAGACTAAGTTTATTTGGGTTGAAGTACAAAAAAAAACATTTGAGGAGATATAATGTCACATATGTAAGGCATGAGTAATGTCTCTACAAATTGTAATAACCATTCAAATCAAGACAAATAACTCAAATTGTTTCATTGGTGTAGCTGTCACAAATCATGAATAGACACGTGGAAATTTATAGAATGACACAAATTAATAGTGGTCTATGTATTTTTAACAATTCCACATGAACATCAAATACAAGAAAATAAACACCATTCAAGTTGCATACTATCCAAACTAACTATTAGGATATTCAAATATTTAGGAGTTAGTTAAGTTCAACTTAGTGTATTTTGTCTATCAGGTAAAATTATGTTTCTTACTGTATTTCTTTAGTATATATTAACATGCATTTGTAGCTAAGTAATGTGAGGTCATAATATGTTCTAGAAATAGAGTGATATGATGACACATACTATCCTTTATATTAAAGACTATTAATTTTTGGCTAGAAATCTGATTAGTCCATAATATTTATTTAAGGAACATGGAGGGCCATTTTTCCATGATCAATTGTGAAAAAATACCATATATACGATTTTCTTTTATATTAATAAAATTATCTCAAGTGGCCACATTAATTAGGGTCACGGGCTATTTCCCTCTTAGAGGATTTTAACCACGTAAAAAAATTGATGTTATGATATTTGATTTGGTTGTGTGAGTGGTTACTTAAGGTGTTTGTCCTATGCGGAATACCTTGTTTTCCTAAACATGGTATCAGATCCTATTTGAAGACTTTCCCTGATTCTTTATCAAGATCTTAAACCCATGTAGCCCAATTTATGGGTTCTTCTATTTTCATGCATTTCTAAGCTGAGTGGACTATTTTGTTCTATCCAAAGCATTGGTTTTAGTTAGAAATACTTCTCATTTCACTCGAAAATTTTATGTTTGCTCAAGATGCAACAATTTTTGTTAGACATAGGAGTGTACATTCTAAATACACCCTTATTATTTATTTTCTATAATTAATATTTTCGTTCTTTTTATTCCCATTTTGCCCTTGTTTCTAGTTTTTGTATGTTCTTTGTCGTGCACTTTATGCAATATCGACAAATAAAAAATATAGCAAAAAGTAGTTTATTTATTTCTTTCTATGTGTGCTCTTTTTTGTGTGTTTTGTTTGTCTCGGCAAATCATAAGTATCGATAGAACTTGCATTTATTGAGTAAGTTAATTGATATCTAACTCCATTATTGTTGAGATTTGAAAAAATTGTTTTCAAATTTTAGTTTTTTTTTGTATGTAATTATGTTGAGATTTTTTAAGGAAAAAACAAGGGTTTTGAGGTAAGCACGCACATCAAGAAAAAAATAGGCACCCCTCCTCCTTCATCAAACTTGTTATATATTGAGTGTAAATCACTTATTGAAAGTTACGTTATTTAAGGGGAAACACGTGTAGGTGATTTATCTAAATTGATGGTAGTAAGTACTAGCAGTGTGAGATTAATGAATGTTTATGGTTTATGTGTATTTCGGAAGGTTTTACCTCAAGGTCTGAGATGAGCGAGGGTTCAACAGAGTGAACGACAGAGGTAAACAGATAACCATGGAAGCGCAAGGAGGAGGGAGCTCCACTCCATCCTATAGTAAGGCGGTTTCAAGCAGAGGCAGAGCAGGGAATAAGAGCAAGCCTCCACACTCCTAGGAGGACAAGACAAAAATTCTTGAAACCTAGAAGGAGGAAGGCTGCAAAACTCATGTAGAGGATGGGACCCATGAGGAAGACCGACAGGAGGGGAAAGTACAAGACAGAGGTCAGAGAGCAAAGAACAAAACTAAGATGGGGCCCTGTAAGCCAAATTCCATCAATAAATCACATGTAATATTGAATGATCCAAAACTGCAAGAGCACAGGGATCACATGACAAACTATGCTATAATATGTAGGTTTATGGGAATCTGGCCGGTGGAGAAAGCACTGTACACTTATAAAATAAAACTTGAAACTAAAAGGGGAGTTAAATATACATCTAGGATCCAAAGTTTTTTTTTTCAGTGGTGTTTATGAACTTGGAGGACAAAGATAGGATTTTTGAAGGAGGACCATACTTTTATGCAGATGCTGGTCTCTATATGCGTCCATGGACAATGAAATTTGTGCCGGAGCGAGAAACCTTCACATCGGTTCCGGTATCGATTAGACTCTACTCCTTACCTTTGGATTATTGGATGCCAGAATATTTAAAAGCTATAGGCAACAAATTAGGTCATTTTTTAAAGATTTTAGAGGCAATGCTACGAGGAAAGTATACCTCCTATGCACACATATGTGTTGAGATGGACTTATCTAGAGCTCTTTCAAATGAGGTCATTCTAGAAGTCTATGGTGATGAATGGGTTCGGGCAGTTGACTATGAGCACATTCCTTTTTGATGTCACAAATTTCACGTGCATGGCCACCTATTTAGAGATTGCCCTCTTAATAAGAAGGTGGAATACCAAAACACCAACAAAGGGCAAGACCCAACAGGTTTTATTAAAGTGGGAGGAAAAGGGAAAGGAGGGGGAAGAAAGATACAGAAGAACCCTAATGATGACAGATCAAGAAGTCGCAATAGTTTTGAGATCTTAGAAGAAAGAGAAGACGATGAAGGAAATCCAAAGAAAACATAAAATAAGGAAAAAAGGGGGAAAGGAAAAGAGACAAGCATGGAGTTCACACAGGAACAGAACAAACACACAACAGACCCATTGAGTAACATGGAAGTAGAAAAAAACCATGATATGACTCAAAGTGAAAGCAGCATAGAGGACCAAGACTTACAGGAGATTTTGGACATGGAGAACTTGGAGCTAGAAAAGTTTCTAGAGCAAGGATGCAACCAAGAATAAACTCCATACCATAGGAGGAAGTTGACAAAATACAACAAATATTCCTTAACAAGTCACACCAAAAAGCTTTAGGAGTCAAAAGAGGACACAACAACTAGGATAACAAAGGGGTTTCCTCAATGGGGTTAATAATAGGAAAATTGGCTAAAAACCCAGGAAGGAGGAGAAGAAGAAAGAGACAGAAAGAATTGCTGCTTAAATGTGGCAAACTCATAATTGACTCAGGTAGGATGAAATACCTATCTAGTTACTCCTTCACCCCCCCCCCAATGAAGATCACAACTTGGAACATTAGAGGACTACAGAGTAGGAGAAAATAGAGAAATCTTAGAAATATAATTAGAGAGGAAAAACCAGACATAGTGTTCATTCAGGAAACAAAATACTCATTTGAGAAGGTTAGAGAAAAACATAGCAAATGGTTAAATAGATATGAATATCTTGAGGTCAAGGCAAATAACTATGCTGGTGGCATTCTTAATCTTTGGGATCCTCAGAAATTTGGATTGCAAGATGCAGAGGCGTCTAGAAACCACCTTTCTTTGATTATCCAACCTGTGGGTGATAGGCAGTGTTACATGATCACCAATGTCTATGGCCCTCAACCACTGGAAGATAAAATTCAGCTCCTCACTTCTCTGGAAGAAATGAAAAAGAGATACCTTACTTTACCCTGGATTCTACGGGGAGATTTTAACATGATAAAATCTCTCACAAAAAAAGGGGGAACTAGAACACTTGGAAGGGATTTAGTTGCCTTACAGAACTTCCTCACCAATATGAAATTGGTGGATATGGACACTGGCAATGGGATTTTCACTTGGAATAACAAAAGAGGGGGCTCTACCCAAGTAGTCTTAAAATGAGACAGATTTATCATCTCAGAGGAACTTCTACTCACTGGGAGGAGCTTGACAGTGTTCATCCTACCTTTTGGTGGTTTTGACCACTGGCCCATCCAATTGGAGACTTCTCTAATCAGTAAACCAAGGAACAGTCCCTGCAGGTTTGAAAATGTATGGCTCACGCACTCATATTTCCTCACAAACATAGAGAAATGGTGGAAAGAAGAGCTTCACCTACAAGGTACAAAGATGTTCCTTCTACATCACAGGCTCAAACACATTAAAGGCAGACTCAAAGAGTGGAATAAGACTGAATTTGGAAACATCTTCAAAGCTAAAAGAGAAGTGGAAGGGAAACTAAAGGAAATAAACCAAATTCTCGTCACAGAAGGCTACTCAAAGGAAACGAAAAAGCTTGCAGACTCACTTCAGCATGAATGGGAGAACAGATGTCTACAAGAGGAAATATTCTCGAGACAAAAATCCAGAGTCCAATGGGTTAAGGAAGGGGAGAGAAACACCGAATTCTTTCACAAATCCACCATTATACATAGAAACAACAATAGAATTGTGAAACTCATAGATCATCATGGAACAAAGAAAAATACTCATGAGGAGATGGAAGAGGTTCTAGTCCGCATTTTTAGGAAATTGCTGAGGAAACCAAAGCAGATAGATCACATTTTATGAGAATATTTACTCAGTATATTCCTAAACTGGTCTCCAGGGAAGACAATCACAATCTCAATAGACCAATAACAGGGAAGGAACTTGAGGAAGTCATCATAGAGATGCATAATGGGAAAGCTTCAGGCCCAGATGGCTTCAATGTGGAATTTTCAAAACATGTTGGAGGACTGTAAAGCATGATACACTGAAGGTAGTGGAAGACTCGTGAAGATCGAAATCTATCTTAAAGGCACTCAATGAATCTTTAATAGCCCTAATCCCCAAATAGGAAAGGGCCACCTCTCCAGACAATTTCAGACCTATAGCATTATGCAATGTGGTGTACAAAATTATATCCAAAGTAATTTCCAACCGACTCAAAACCCTTCTCCCAACCTTGGTGTCAGAGGAGAAAACAGGTTATGTGGAAGGGAGACAAATTCTCGATAACATGATTCAAGCCCATGAAGTGGTTCATTCACTCAATACTAATAAGCAGGCAGGGATGACAATTCAGCTGCACATAGCGAAAGCTTATGATAAACTTATCAAGACTTACATAAGAGAGGTGTTAAAAGTCTATGGCTTTGATTACAGTTGGATTAGGTGGGTCATGGCTCTTGTAACCACTGCCAAATATTCAATTCTTCTCAACGGCTCTCCTTTCAGAACCTTCAAGCCTACAAGGGGTCTCAGGCAAGGTGATCCTCTTTCCCCTTTCCTTTTTATTCTAATGATGTAAGGGTTAGGTAGAGCAATCAAAGCTACCAAGGAGGAAGGAAGCATTCAAGGACTAAGACCCACTCGAGATGGACACACGGTGACACATCAGCAATTTGTGGATGATACTATGCTTCAAGGCATACCTACAGTCAAAGAAGCCAAAGCATTCAAGAAAATTTTGCATGAGTTTGCAATTGTTGCAAGCATTGAGGTAAGTCTTACAAAATCAAAGATCTTCTTTTTCAGTACTGATATTTCGATTCAGAGAAACCTAACCAAAATTTTAGGCTTTCAAAGAGATTCATTGCCCTCGAAGTATCTGGGAGTTCCCCTCTTCGACAAATTGTTGCACAAACACATCTGGGAGCCTTTTTTGAATAAATTGAAAGAAAAAATCAGAAAGTGGACAAACAGAGCCCTAAATTTAGTAGGGAAGTTGATTCTCACTAAGGAAATCCTCCAAACCATCCCTATTTATATGCTATCTGCCATTTCGGCACCAACTGGAGTCATTAACCAAATTAGAAACATTCAAAGATATTTTCTCTGGGGAAAAGTTGAAGAGAAGAAGAAATGGGCTCTAGTGGCTTGGGATAGGATATGAAAACCTAAATCCCATGGTGGTTTGGGTTTACATGACCCAAAAATTATAAATAAAGTTCTGGGTGATAAATTTTGCTGGAGATGGCTAAAGGAAATACAAGCCCCCTGGGTTAAACTATGGAAACAAAAGTATGCAATGAATTGGTAGGAAATGAACCTTATAGGAATGATAGGACAAGTGAAAGGTTCAGAAGTATGGAATAGGGCCTGGGAGAACAAAGGCTTAGTTCAAAAACATAGTTTCTGGGAGATCAGAAGTGGAAAATGGGCCAGATTCTAAGAGGACAATTGGCAGTAGGAAGGCAATCTCAGCAGTGAGGAATTAACAAGTATCCAGGTAGATACCATAAACAAAGGATTAATTAGGGTGAGTGACTATTGGGATTAGTCAAGGAACAATTGCAAATGGAGAATATGGAAACTTCCAATTTACAATGAGATGAACACAGTGAGAACTCAAGCTAAAGCCCTTGAAGATATTCTGGACAAAAGGCAAATTCTAACCTCAACTTCAGATGATCAATTAAGATGGGGAAGTAATAAGGCAGGTATCTTCAACCTTAAAGAAGCCAAAAGAATAACTACAGGGCTTAACTTCCCAAGCACTGACAAGACCTAGAAAATCCTTTGGACTAACCCTCATTGGATGAAGATCAAACTGTTCAAGTGGCTAGTTCAACAAGGAAATATTATCACTTGGGAAAATATAAGAAAGAGAGGCTTCATTGGCCCCTCTAGGTGTCACCTGTGTGGACAATAGGAAGAAACCTCAAATCATCTCCTCAATATATGCTCCTTCACTACCACATTATGGAACTGGGATAGAAATGTCTTTGAGTAGAGAGACAGGTAGGAAAATGATATCATTTCTACGCTAAATAATTGGAGACAAGATTTCTCAGACAATGAGAAAATAAGCACAGCCTGGGCTTTAACTCCAGGGTTCATAATCTGGAATTTATGGAAGGAGCGCAACAATAGGATTTTCAAAGACAAAACAGGTCCAGTGAGCAGTATCATCATGCTAATCCTTAAGCAACTCAAGGAAACGTTCAACACCCTTGGGAGTTTCTCTGCAGGTAAACCCATAGGTCACAGAGAGGGAAGCATCCTGGAAAATTTGGAACTTCAGGAACATCTCCCTCAAAGCCCTCTGCAGATCAACAAGCATAACTCATAAGGAGAGGCTTTCTGGCACCCCCCTTCTCGAGGTTTCTTAAAATTTAACATAGATGGAGCCTCAAAAGGAAATCCTGGAGATGCTGGGTATGGAGGAGTCATGAGAGACGAGAAGGGAAACATACATGTAATTTTCTATAGTTATATTGGAAAAGCTACCAACAATATGGCTGAACTCATGGCAATGGAACTATGCTTGGAAATATTGATCAAGTACAACATGCATAATGTATCATTGAGGCTGACTCGAAATTAGTCATTAATTCGGTCAAGCGGATAAGTACAGGATCTGCACCAGAGAAAATTTTAGGTCACTGGCGGCTTCTGCAAGTCTATCACAAAATTCAATCACACCTAAGAATTATAAGAACTCTCAGATTTGTGCATGTTCGTAGGGAAGCCAACAAAGTAGCAGACTGGCCGACCAATGAGGGGGTTAAAAGAAAATGAGCCGACATGTGTTATAGGTGGGAGGAGGTAACAGATAATAGGCTACGAGATGAATGCTCATCTCGGGCTCTCATGGACAGACAACAATATCATAACAGACCAAGAGACAATGTTTTACCTTTTGTCAATGAGGAATAAGAACACAGTAGAAATTCTTAAAAAGGAGGAGCACTTTAGGACCTCTCAAAAAGTTAGTAAAGTCTACATTAGACTAGGAGCTACATGGAGGAAAATCTTGGAGGAGATGTGCCACCAAGAAAAATGACAACGGGAAACAAAAGGTTATCGAGAAGATCAACATAGGGATTCCAGGCAGGAGGCGACCCTTTTGGTCACGTCTTCCTAGATCAGTGTATCAGGGGTAAGGGGAAAAGAAATCTGGAGTCCAAAACTGCTTGGGGTAAACCTCCCTCATCGGGCACTCTATAACCCAGAAGTGGTTTTCCTGAAAGTCATGTGATGCCACTCAACAATCAACGCGTGGTGGGGGAAGGAGAGAGCTTACCACCCTCATTGCATGGTATTCCTCAGGCTTATGTGCTACGCGACTTTGATTTTGGCCGTCGGATCAGAAGGGGGTAGATCTACGACCACAGTTTGTCGTGCAGGTTTGTGGGCTGGGATGGTCAAAACCGCTTACGGTTTACCACTCTTATCGGGCGCCCTTGAACCCAAAAGCAGTTTTTCAGAAAAGCTGGCAATGCCAATCAGTGAGCAACACGTGGCAGGGGAGGGTGAGAGAATACCGCCCTCATCGTGCAGTATTCCTCAGGCTTTTAGGCTGTGCCATACAGATAGTAGCCGTCAGATCAGAAGGGGAAGATCGACGGTTGTAGTTGGTTGAGCAGTTTAGTGGGTATTCTGTAGGGTACTGCTCAGCGTGATACAAAGTTAGACCATCGGATTAAAAGGAGACAGATCAACGACTATAGAAAAGCGTTCATACTCGGGGGTACATGCCTTTGCTTGTGGGTCCATGGTAGTTTAGACTTTGGTTTTTGTTTGCATAAGTGCGACTTTTTGTTGTGGGCACTTTGGGTGTTTTCTTTGGGGGTTTTCCCATCTTCCCTTTGTGGGGTTTATCGCCTCTGAGCACTTGTTGTAAACTTTGTACATTATTTGCTTTCCTAAGTAAATAGAAGGTTCATCTCTTGCTTCAAAAAAAAAAACAAAAAAACGGTTACTCTATTTAGAAGATTTCTCAGATTTCAAGTCCTTTTTTCAAGTTCCATTTTGAAAAAATTCATAAAATCTTAAATGATTTCATAGCTTTATTGTAAATTTTATTTCACTTAAGTTATAAAAGTGAACAACCACTATAGAATATGCTAAGGGGAAGCTCAAATAACGATGGTCGTGTCAATGAATTATTATGTTCGAGGATGTCCAATGTTCAAATACCCCCGATTCACCTTGTGCGTGTAGAAGGGGCATATGTATGCACCTAGATTTTATAGTGGTAGCGGTTGTAATCAACCATGTGTCATGCAAAAACGAGACTGCCATATTTTCCGATTTCTTTAGTTCACAAAAAACGGAAAAAAATGAACCATTATAAAGTAAATTTCATATTCTTTTTTGAAGTTTATAAATAAACTTCATTGTAAAAGTGATTCCCACTTATTATATAAAAGTGAGTCATTTCATAAGCAATTTATTTGTAAAAGTGAGTTTATAGGCAAAGTTAGAGAAAGGAGGGAATACTTTTTTTAATTCAACAACCTTATCATGCATCCATCACCATATGTACAAAATTTTACTTGTTGCATGGTGCTTTGGTCACATTTTATGTCTTTCTTAAACATGACATAAATTTCACATCAGAAGCATATTTTTAGTAGTATTTTTATATTTAACATTCTATATTTTCAAAAATTTTCCATAAAAATAGAAAGTTTTAGCTTTTGGATCCACATGGTCTACATATTTTAATATCACTACTCTAATTGATCTTTTACTTACGAGTCTCAACTACTTCTCATGGAAATATCATATGGAGAATGTACTAAGAAGTAAAGAATTGCATTGAATTACTTTGGAAAGAAAAGCTCCCATTGATGTTGAAAAGAAAGATGGGATAATAAAAGTGAAGAAGCACATGGGCTAATCAGAATGCCCATTTCTCTTGATTTATAGTTTCATCTTTAAAGAATAGATGAAACTTGGGTAAAACTTACAAAAGTTGTTGTCTAACAAAATGTGATTCAATCTCATCAGCCTAAAAATTAGATAAGGTATTTAAGTCGTAATGATTTCCCCTTAATTGAAGATTAACTATATTAATTCAAAACACTTGAACTTTTATTTAAACATTGTAAAATAGATATGAAAGATGATTGGTGCATGAATGTTATTTTTGCTAAGTTTGTTATTATATATTCTATTTCTGGTTTCACCTCCAACACAACATCTATTTCTTCTTTTCATCAATGACTTATTGTGTATGGAGCATCTTATTATATGGATCAGGATAAACCCATTTTTTATGCTCCCAAAAATTGTAACACTTAACAAATATTTGTTGTTGATGATAGAGATCTTAGTGTTATAGGCTTTGGAAAAATTTAGGAAAATAATGGTCATTTCAATGATGTATTATGTGTTACAAGTCTATCCTGCAACCTTCTATCAATATATAATATCACTCATTTAGGTGAAGATAAAATAATAGAGTTTTCACTTCACCACGTTGTAATCAAGAATTTAAAATATCCTAAGCATGCCCTTGCCACTAAAAAATGTTGATTATATTACCTCGCTTCACTTCAATATGCTTAGTTAAATCCTACTCATTCTCATTCTAAGTTTATAAATCCTGTTAATTTGTTTTCAACCCATTCTGCTACCCATAGACCTCGTACTTTTATCACCCACAATCATACTTACTAGACGTTGGGAAACTGGGCCAGTTCCTCTAGTGGTCTATTTGCTAGTAATCCTCCACGATCTCCCTCTCTATTGTCCACTTCTACAATGGCCCATATATTGCATTGTCCTTCACGGAACCCTCCACTATCATCTAGTGCTTCAATTGATCAACTGTACAACCCCCACCTCAACATGACTACTCGATACTCTCCTAACTGATTCTCCTTGAACATTAACTATTCTTTGAACCATGGCTCTATGAACCTCGCCTCTAACCCTAATACTATCCCTTTATGTTCATGGCTCAATTCACATTCTAATTCAATGCCTAGTTCCTCTTCACTCATGTTCACCTTGTCCCTTTGTAATAATTATGCTTATATTAATTCGTCTCCAAACCTTTCTTATTCCCTTATCTCTCAATAAATTTATAATAGCGACAAATTTGGCCTTATGAATTTGATTCAATATAATAACATCTTTGCCAACGTTCCCTCCATTCATAATAATTCTTTTAATTCAGAAATTAATTAGATCTTGGTTAATAACAGTCAAAATAATAATAAAGGTTCGTTTAATGATAATCATGATAATATTATTCAATTTAATAATAAGGGTTATTTTAATAATCTTCAAAATAAAATTAATAATAATGACCCTTTTAATAATAATCTTCATAATAATAATGGTTCTTCCATTGAGATTTCTATGACTAACTCTACTCCTCATGATCCTATTACAATAAAGGGTCCTTCTCTAAATATTAAAAATCCCTCTCAATCTCTTGATATGAATAATAATATTGATATTACTTCAGCTATGCCTCCTACCTCATCCCTTCCCTCTTCCTCAGATCCTCCCCTATATAGACCTTATAGACTTTCTTATGTTGTCAACCTCTCCTCTCTTGTTATTGATTCACCCACCATCCAACCCTTGGATAAAGGTTTCAACTTCGCCCTTGCTCCTTGCAAGATTCCAATTGAAGAGATTCTTTACTCCATTGAGCTTATTTCCCAAAACTTGCCTGCTCACATTGCTGAGCAAATTCGTCAAGATTGTGGTAGGATTATGCGGCGTGTTACACTGCCTAAACCAAATTTATCCAAAGAAGAGATCCAATCCATCAAGTGCCTTAATGACAACCCCCACATCCTTGTCCACAAGGCTGAAAAAGGCAATTCCTCGGTGATTATGAACACAAAGGACTATGAATCTAAGATGTTGGATCCCTTATCTTCCTCATCTTATAAAATTCTTCCCAAGAACCCCTTAAAAGCCATTACTCAACTAGTTACTACTTGGCCATAAAGTCTTCCTCTTTACCCACCTCTATCATGGAAAATTTTAGGGCATAATTTTTGCAAGTGGGCTAATTTTCCATGATTTTTCTGACAACAAAAAAATCCACCAATTTACATTTTTTATAAAAATGATTCGCCCAAATTTTACAATATAAAATTATTTTACCTTAAAAATCGCCAACATTATATAGAGTGTATATATAAAATCATTATAAATTTGAATAGTTTAGAAATACATCTATAAACATTTTATAGTTTGCATATTCGGGACTAATGAGATTCACCAATGTTTTTAAACTTAAAGATAATTTTCTATACTTAAAATTTTCCCTGCCCTCCATTCAACTTAAGCTTATTCCCCAAACTCCCCAAACGCCTAAAGTTTATGGTCAACTTAAAATTCTTAAACAAGTCGTTCCCCTTCGTCCCATTGTTAGCGCTATTGGAGCCCAAACCCAAGCTTTGAGCCAATATTTAGCCACCAAACTCCAACAATTTGTGGGCTCTAGATCCTCCTATATTAAGGATTATGTTGATTTTATTCAAAAAAACAAAAAAATCTAGATTGATGATAATGAATTGTTTGTTAGCTTTGACATCATGATCGTTTTCACTAATATTCTTATTCTTGAAGCTTTGCAACTGATCTTGTAGTTAGTTGATCCTGAAACATTGAACCTGATCCGAATTTGCCTCACCTCAACTTTCTTCTCTTTTAAAGGTGTCGTCTATGAGCAGACAAAAGGTACACCTACAAGCTCCGTGATTTCTCTAGTAGTTTCTAATATCTTTATGGAACACTTTGAAGCTAGAGCTCTTAAATCTTGGTCAAACGTAAATTCTAGTTCCCATTTGTTGACAACACTTTTTTCATATGGCAACATGGTCATCCTATGCTTGATGCCTTTCATCCCATAGTAATAGTGTTTCCCCTTATATCCAATTCACTATGGAAATAGAATCAAATAAATCCCTCCCTTTTTTAGATGTCCTCATCACCCGCCTCCCCAATGGCTTCGTTTCCCATCAAGTTTATAGAAAAAATACCCACACTAACCACCATCTCCATGCCCTTTCAAATCACCACCCATCCCAAAAATCAAGTGTTCTTAAGACCCTAATATCCAAATCTCTAAAAATATTTTCTCCCCGATTTCTTTCAGCTGAAAAATCCCATCTGCTCCAAGCTTTCAAATCCTATGGATATTCAACCCTGCAAATATTTAAATCCTTTCAAGTTGTTCCTCACCCTAGGACTACTAATTTTGATCCCTCTCCCCCTTGCGGTGAAGTTACTCTCCCGTACATCAAAGGTATATAGATATTATAGCGAAAATCTTGGCCAAGAAGAACATTAAAACCGTTTTTAAGCCTCATAACACCCTCAACCAATTATTCTGATCTGCCAAAGACAAATCTGTTAGAATGATAGGGTCAGGAGTCTATCAGATTCCATGTTCATGCGAGAAATGATATATTGGCCAAACTGGTCACCCTTTCAAAGCCCGAATCAAAGAGTACATAACTAACACCAACCCATGCACTAACCATAACCCTCTTGCTAAGTCTGCTATAACTAAACACTTCTTTAAGTCAAAGCACTTGATTTGTTTTGATCAAGCAAAAATCCTAGCCTCTTCTCCTTTGTATAAATCTCAAATTATTCGAGAAGCCCTCTAAATCGAGAAAAACCCTAATAAATTTAATAGGGAGGATGGATTCAGGGTTAGCCATTCATGGCAACTCGTTATCCACCATCTCACCCATTAATATCCCCCCCTCCTTGGTTACCTTCTTTCCCTTTGGTTTACTTTTTGGTTAAAAAAAAACCCTTCCTTCTCCCTTCTAATATATATTTATTTATTATTCAACCCTTTTTCTGATTAATTATTTGTCCTTCTTTTCTAACCTTTATATCCTTCATTTTAGTTGTTTTTAATATTTTTACCTTCAACTTTATTCTCTTTTTGTGTCAATTTTCCCCTAAACTTGTGTCCTTCCCTCTTTAATCTAACCTTGCTATATTACCTTAGTAATTATAAATTTATTTATTTAATTTCTTCATCACGTGAATTAAATCATTTTAATCTATTTAACAATTTTTCAAATTTATTATTTTAGAAATTCCTAAATATCAATTTGACTTTATGTTATGAAACTAGCTCACAATAAGATAGAAAAGAGAGATAAATGCCTTATAACTCATCCTCTTCCAGGGGGAAACCTCCTTTACATTACATAAATGAACAATTCTTGGATGATACAAATGACAAAATCTCATTTCTATATATAGGAGTCTAAGGGGTCACAATATAACTAGAGCCGAACTAACAATAATAATATAAGGGCACAAAAATAACAATAGTGGGCTTCTATGGGGTGCAATAATAACAATATGGGGACAATAGGGGCACAACAATAATAATAAGGGATACAATGACAATAGTAATGGGGGAATCACTAGTATTATAGGGACCTAACATGCCCCTATCCTTAAAAAAAGTGTTTTCCTCAACGCTTGAGTAGTTTTGGATGCTTCTATATAAAATTCTCATCCTCCCATATGGAATCTTCAACGAGTAAGTTCTTCCACTTGCTGAGATATCTGAAATTGATCGATTTCGTGGTTGTCGGGTTCTTGTTTATTTAACTACTTCAGGTTCCAATATGATTTTTCCTTCCTCATCAAGTTCTGGCAATATTGTTTGAACTAGGAGCTTGTCACCTATAGCCTTCTTTAAGCATGAAACATGGAAAACTAGGTGCAGTCAGGAAATTGTAGGAAGCTCCAATTTGTATGCCATAGTACCCATCTTTTGCAACACCTTGTATGGACCATAATACTTTGGTGATAATTTATTATCCTTCTTATCTTGCTTGAGAGACATTTTTTTATATGGTTGTAGCCGTAGGAATACCCAATCACCTACATCAAAACTTCTTTCACTATGATGTTGATCTGCCTGTTGTTTCATTATATTCTGCACCAAGGTGAGGTTATCCTTTAAGAGTTGGAGAACTTGCTGTTGATGCTCAATGTGATCTTCCACTACTTGAACCTTAGAACTTTCTCTTAAATATGATGTGATGGATGGTGGATGATATCCATAAATTTCCATAAATGGGGTCATTTTGTTGCAGTATGGAAGGAAGTGTTATACCAACATTCAACCAGAGGCAACCATTTGACCCATTGTGCTTGTTTATCAGATACAAAGCAACAAAGATATCCTTCCAAACATTTGTTTACTATCTCAATTTTCCGATAAGATTGAGGATGATAAGATGAGCTATGAGCTAACTGAGTACCAACACAAGAAAATAATTATGTCCAAAAATTTCCAGTGAAAATGAGATCTCTGTCGCTTACAATAATCTTTGGGTTTCCATGTAGCTTTTGAATTGTTTCCATAAATGTAGTAGAAACTGTACTCACTTTAAATGGATGAGATAATGCACAAAAGTGTGCATACTTGGTAAGTCTCTCAACTATCACCATGATAACACTATTTCCTTCGGACTTGGGTAAACCTGCGATAAAATCCATTGAAACCTACTCCCAACGTTGGATTGGAATGGATAAAGGTTGTAATAGACCCGGGGTCTTAATTGTTTCAACTTTATTTTGTTGGCAAACCAAACATCCTACCAGAAACTTTTGAATATCTGATTTAAAGCCATCCCAAAAAAATTCCCTCTTAACCATGTGCTAAGTTTTTAGAAATCATGAGTGCCCTCCTAAGGGAGAGGCGTGCAATTCCCTAAGAATATTTTGTTTTAGTTGGGAATTCCTACATAGGTATAACCAATCTTTGTACCATAACGAATAATTTTTCCAGCTAAATGTATCAGATGTACTAGGATCTTATTGTCACTTTTGAATGGGTGCCCTATCTTCTTCGTCATTCTTCTAGACATCCCTTGCTTGGTTTATCCAATCTGCTTGGATAATAGAAATGGCGCAAAGAAATGCTTCCACATCCTCATCCTTTCTTGAGAGTGCATCTACCACAACATTTTGCTTCCCTTTTTTGTATATGATTTCAAAGTCATAAACCAACATATTTGTGACCCATTTTTGCTGCTCTTCTGAAGATAATCTTTGTTCTAAAAATTATTTAAGACTATCATGATCTTTTTTTAACTTGAAGTGTCTTCCCATTAGGTGGGGTCACAATTTCTTAAGTGCATGTAGTATTGCCAACATTTCCTTCTCATAAATAGCTTTGTGTAAATACTTTCCTTTTATTGGAAGACTTTGGAAAGCAATGGGCCTTTATTCTTGCATTAAAACAACACCAATTCCATTTCCTGAGGCATCACATTCCACAATAAAGGTTTTTGTGAAGTCCGGTGTAGCTAAGACTGTTGCTTGGCACATTGCCTCTTTAAGATGTTCAAAGGCCTTCATTGCTTCTGAAGTCCATGAAAATGCATATTTCTTCAATAATGTTGTTAGAGGTGTTGCTATTCTCCCATAATTCTTAACAAACTTGTGATAATAGCATGTCAACCCGAGAAATCCTCGTAGATGCTTTAGGGATGTGGGGGCTTTCCATTCCTTAATGGTTTTAATTTTTCTAGGGTCTACCTTAACACCTTCATGAGATACAATATGACCCAGATATTACACCTCTTGTACTCCAAGTTCAACATGATCCTTCCAAGACTTGCTATAGATTAGTATATCATCAAAAAATACTAACACAAATTTTCTAAGGAAGGGTTTGGAAATGGAATTCATCAAACCTTGAAACGTAGAAGGTATATTGGTAAGGCCAAAAGACATGACCAAAAATTCATAATGACCCTCATGAGTTCTAAATATTGTTTTTGGAATGTCTTCAGTATTCATTCCGATTTGATGGTATCCTGAATGAAGATCCAACTTGGTGAAGTAAATAGATCCATGCAGTTAATCCAATAATTCATCAATGACAAGAATGGGAAATTTATCTTTAATAGTGAGCTTGTTGAGCTCCCTATAATCTGGACACATGCACCATGATCCATCCTTCTTGTGAACCAATACTATTGGAGCAAAGAAATAACTTTGACTAGGTTGAATTATACCAGCCTCTAGTGTTTCTGCAAGCATACGTTCAATTTCACTCTTTTGGGCATAGGGATATCTGTAAGGCCTGATGTTTGGAGGAACACTTCCTGGAATAAAATGAATAGCATGATCATGATCACAAATAGGTGGGAGGCCT